>DWQW01001297.1:0-35134 GCA_018249695.1 Heliconius erato demophoon
ATTAAATTTGAAATAAAAAATTTAATGTTAAACAAGGCTGTGTTTTGAATGAAATTGAAAAATGTATGGAAATATAGGTTTTATTCACATTTCTAAAAGGTTCTCGGACGTTCTGGACGGTAGTGTGGACATAACGTGGTACCTGTTTATGTTAAGAAAAGCATATTAAATTTGTATAGTGTCGTTTTTGCTCGCCTTTTTGCTCGCCGTCACTCCCATACACCGGTTGGTTTTGCAGACGTGTTGACGTTTACAAAGGCAACAGGTTCAAAACCCGGTGTGAAGTTTTGTATCGATGATAAAAATATTGATCTTGATCTCGTTGAGTTAATGCCTGAGTTGATTCGGTTGTTTTATTGTCGATTAAAATTAATTATATTTGATTTAAATTTAAGTAATTATGTAGTTAGTAAGTCATTATAGGCTCAAGGGATTTGTCAGTTAACATTTTTATACTAGTTTTTTTTTCAGCTACACGCTATATCCCGCAGATAGAAGGGTAGGCAGAGGGAACCTAGCTTCAAGACATTCCGCACCCCACATTCCACCGAATTCGGGACGCATTGTATATAGAGTTGCGGAACTCAACGCCGCGCTTTTTCACGGTATCAAAGAAGGGAAATGAAAATAGTAAAATATTACATTTCTCTTTAATTTTATAATTTCTTGATCGAGTTCAATATCATTCCTCCGCACTGGTAAGGTATTGTAGCCTGGATTGTACTTAAACGTATACGATATCATTGATTGCGAAAGTTGTAAAAACTGTATCAAGATTTTGTCGCTTGAGCTCGGACATGGTGACTGAAAGTACGTAGATTTAAGTCCCGTTATTTTTAAGGAAAAAAGAAAAAAAATAGTTTTAATTTATTTATTTTTAATCAGCTTATTATTTATTAATACGCTGTATTCGTCACACAACTTGGTAGGTTCCCTCACCTAGCGTTAAGACATTCCATTCCTCATTATTTATTTTTTTATACATTAATTAATGATATATCTATTTTCTTTACCCTTTTATGTGGAGTAGGCAGAAATATAACAATATCAAGGCACTCCGTATCCCACTTTCTGCCACAATAGGCTGACTAAATCTAACATCGCACACTATACAACTGCAATTAAGTGCGAAATAAAAAAAAACAGTCTATTGGCAGGAATCGAATCTACAACCATTGCGTTTATAGCCAATATTTCCTTACTATATCATAAAGACGAAAGGAAATTGAAATTTTTAATACTAATTCTGTCGTTCATAGCATTTTATAGGCGTTTCGATAGTAAAACTTTATATAGAGAAGCAATTTGCTTCATTTTGAATATTAAATGAAAATGCGTTGTTATTTTAAATTATATCTTGTGTGTGGTCTTTGGACTTAATAATTGTAGTATTAAAGGTGTGTTCGTTTTTAAGTTCTAGATTTTATGTAAAGACTAATCATATAGATGGAATTTTACTTTATACTTTAACACGTTTTTCTATAAGATCGACTTTCTTATTTTTCGTAGCTTCACGCTGTATCTCGCACACAGCAGGCTAGAAAATGAAACCTAAAAATGTAGAGTTAAGGACACTTCGTTTCCATTTAGACACTTCTGTTTCTAACTGTCCACCGAATTTTCGAGGCATTGCGTGTTGATTGGAGTGGAACTCAACGCTGTTCTCTGCCTCTTTACCAGACCAAGAAAATGAGATGAATGATGATAATGAAACATTAAATATTTTATTGCTATATACTGCTAACAGCCTATACAGCAAATTCTCAGAAAAAAAACTATGTATTTAGAAATATGTTATATAACGTATATATGTTCTATCAGAAAAGTTTTACAATTCAGAAAATTGTAAAGAACTATTTGTGTTTTCTCCACTGTGGTATATGAAGTAAAGTGGTAAATTTCTATTGTTTTACACCCTCGATTGATATAAAAATGCCCATTATGAAAAAGCAAAAAAACTGATTTAAATTGATTATGGGAATTTGAACTAAAATGATATGATTGACAGCAGTTTCGTTAGCAACATGTTGCAACAGAATTTTCAAAAAACAACTTATGCATTTTAGAATACCTAAACAAAAGTGTTTCAAACAATAAATAAAAAAAATACAATACTCTCAAGTTTTTAATAATATTAAGACACTGTTCTCTGCGCGCCGCCCAATTTTCGTGACTAGTGTGCTGACCCGACCAGAAATCAAACCCACAGCCATCGCAGCCAGATGGTATATTATTTTATTTAAAAATAAAATTGCAGAAAAGGAGGGCTTAACTGTGTGACTGTAAACACGACAGGTTGTGTTGAATTGCCACTCGAGGAAATAAAATAATTTATATTTTTATCTCTTTGCTCTGGTGTTGAGACAAATTGCGGCGTTGAGTTCCGCCACCTAACACGCAATGGTTCCATACGTTCTCCTTCTGTGTTCGGGATACAGCGTGAATTCATAAAAAAAAAGTAAATAATTCAACAGCATATTGCAAAGTCGAACCTGCAGTCACCGTACCGTTACTTAAGGCCGATAAAAATCACGACCTGATAAATTATTTAAAAAATGGAATTGATTATTCGGATGTTCGATCACAATCGATCCAGCTTAATTGGTAATTATTTATTTAATTTGCATCAAAATTTAATCTTGATCCGCCCAAAAATTTATGCGACGCGAAGGCATTTGCCTGCGTTTTTTTAATTATTTTTGCTAATTTCCCTTTAGAATTTAAAGCGTTTTGAGGATTTTTTGAATTATTTGCCGATTAAAAGTAAGTTTAAGGCCAGTTGCGTCAAAGGGGCAGCAGCGTGTGACTATAAGCTTTAAAGGTTGTGGGTTCGATTCTCATTCTAGAAATGAAATATTTAATATTTTAATTTTTTTTTGCTCTACTAACAAGGCCAATAAAAGTCTCTACACTCAATGTCTATATATCTATCCAGAATTAGGTAGTAGCTGTTACCGGGATACAGAATGAAGCCGCTACAAAAATTAATATTAAAAATAGAATATTTTGTTTGAGAGTAGTGAAACTGAACACCCAGTTTAACCTTGTTACCAGAGCGACGAATCGAACTCATAATCATTACGCTTACAGTCACGTTTATACCACTGTACCACGACGGCCTCTTAAATATAAATAGAATAAACTACGTTATATAATATTATTATGTTATATTTTATACTTCATTAGAGGCCGGTCGTGGCGCAGCGGCACGAGGTGTGACTGCAAAACCGACTCGTTGTGGGTTCGATTCCCAATCGAGGAGATGAAATATTTACTTAAATTTATATTTCCATTTTCTTCGCTCTGGTGTCGAGGTTAAGCGCGGCGTTAAGTTTTGCTACTCAACACGCAATGCCTCCAGAATTCGGCAGAAAGTGGGGAACGGAGTGTCTTAACACTAGGTTCCCTCTGCCTACCCTGCTGTGTGCGGGATACACCGTAAAGCTAATTTTTTTTTTATTTATATAATATTATTATGTTATATTTTATACTTCATGTAGTATAGAAGTATTATAAATTATTAAATAGACATGTCAGTATTGTAAGTTCTGATAAAAAGTGTCACGAAACAGATCGTACGAAGCCATAACTTGGTGTACACGCGATGTTGGCGGTTTACGGTTGTAGAGTGAGCTTTTTCTACATTTATTTCTTTATTAAGTGAAAAATTATATTTATAATCTTAATTTATTGTTTTTTTTTATATTCCAAAGTAGATTAGATATTTTTTCACATTGCTGGGTAGGTAAGGAGGAAATAGTGTCAAGTTTCTCCACGTTATACTTCTGTCCACTCAAATTCAAGTGATTGCTTATTGAGTGGTACTGAGCGACGGGTGTTGGCTTATTATAAAGAGTAAATAAATAATTTAAATTATAAATATTATAAATATTCTCCTAATTGAGAATGAATCATACTTGTAGTCAAACAAAATAATTAATTTAGTTTTTTTTAAAGACGACCAAAAAAAAATTCCTCTCCGTTCTCAATCTTAATCTTCATGTTTTACATTCAAATGGTTAAAAGTTGTAACTTCCGGGTCTCTCATTTATGATCAGGGTTCTGGTAAAATCGGGAGCATTAAACAAAAGGAGGAAGTGAAAGTAAATCATTCTTCTTATATAGGAATAGAACCACCGCGCTTACCGTCAGACTCTGTCACTATGCCATGTAGACTTCTTGTTTTTATAGAAATAAAAATATAAAATATATATATTTAAAAAAAACCATAATAACTAATCCACTTCCATACAAAGCAGCCGGTGTCTTGGAAACCCGCAAGACGTATATATTTATTTCCAGGGGTGTAAATTGTAACACAATTTATTTTATTACTTTATACTTGAACTAACAAAATTTTAACGCGAATATTGTCTTATAAGAATACTGGCTGTAAGCGTAGTGGTTGTGGGTTCGATTCGGATACGGGGATTGAATCAATTAAATTCGTTGCTCCAGAAACAAGATAGAGCGCGGAGTCTCTGTCACTTAATACGCAATGTCTCGACAATTGGCTTGTAAGTGGGAAACGGAGTGTCTTATCACTAGGTTCACTCTGCCTAACTGCTATATGCGGAATAGAGGGTGAAGCTAAAAAAATTGAGATTGTTTTTACTTTACTTATATTGATAGAAGAAGAAGATTTGCTTGCATCATGTTTTCTCGTTCATGTAAATTATGTAACAAATTTTATCATAAAAAATATTATTTAAGAAGACCTTTTTAAATCCAGAAACTTTGTCTACGCGTTGTTTGTGGTTTAAATAGCAACAGAAGAACGGTTTACATATATAAATTATATTTCTTTTCGGTTGTTTACTGACTTATTTTCATGTCAGCGGTCTAGAAATATTGCACTGCGTCAAGCTCCGCCACTAAACACTTTATTTCGAATTCGGAATTTTTAATTTCTTATTTATTTTATTTATTTTTAAGGGAAACAAACAGTACATTAAATATATTCTAATAACACACAAATAATAGTACAAATACCAATCAAGTGTCTTGATTCTCTGCGAGTCTTGCTACCCTGCTATGTGGTATTAAAAGAGAAATAAAGTGTTTCTTATTATTAGCTAAATATTATAAAAATGTAACTGATCGTTATCTATATAAGAAATACAAAATTAAAAAAAAAAACTATTATTGAGGACATTTATTATGCTTAAGTGATTTGCATGCAGTTTTAACTATTCTATTTCTGTGCTCAATGAAAAAAATATTTTGCTCTTTCGTGGCGCAGGGGCACAAAGTGTGACTGGAAACGCGATAAGTTGTGGGTTCGATTCTTTCTCAAGGAAATGTAATATTTAATATTTTTATTTCTTCATTCAGGTGTACAAAACAAGTCCAGAATTCGGCAGAAAATGGGGACCTTGTTCCCCATCTTAACACTGGGTTCCCTCGGTTTACCCTTCTGTGTGTGAGATAGAGCTGATGTTAAATAAAAAAAATATAATTAAGTATTATATATAATTAAAATCAAAATTATTTTAGTAATTATTGATTTTAATTATATATATTATTGCAACTGCCTTGCAAATAAAAAAGTTTTTGTTTTTATTTTGTTAGACGACATTTTTACTGTTACATAATATTTTAAAATACGAAAAAAAATCAGATTGGCAACTAAATAATTTTATAGTTCAAACAACAGAAGACGCGAGCGGGTTCCTAGTAATTATAACACTTACTTACTTTAGATCGATATGTCTTATCACTAAATCCTCTTATCAGATGTATGATAATAAGAAAAAAAAGCGAAATATAATCTTCATAGTCTAACGGGGGTGTTCAGTTCATTTCCCGGTTCCCTCTTAGAAGGGGGCCTCTAATTAAAGAAGCCGTGTAATACGTTACTATTGCAGTACACTACAGTGAACTCGAGGGGGACCTTTGGAAGTACTTATGGTATTTAAATTTATGACGTGTTTATACGGTAACTATGGTCACCGTAAGTTTGTTTGCGTGCACTTTATGACCCTTGCCTTGCTTTTTTCGTATAGCATAGTGGAGAACTTAGTGTTAAAACACTCCTTCCCACCATTTCGTAGGATTTTTAAAATAGTATATATTGAGAAAATAAAATAAACTCAATCGTCTACCAGATCTAGAAAAACAAAATAATTAATATAAAGGGAAACGAATTTACGACCGTTGCAATTTCGGTCAGGCTGCTCTACAGAGCTTAGCCAAAAATATATTACTGAAATATTGACTATATTATTATAACATTTTTATTTATTAAGTCTATTCTTAATTTATTGCTGACAATCTGGACAAGTGTTATCGAAGATCGCATCAACAGCTTATGCAGTCAAACTATACTAATATTATAAAGCTAAAAAGTATGTTTGGTAAACAGCACTAACCTCATGAACTACTGTTTCAAATTGAAAATAAGATTTTTATGATGGATAGTCCATTTCGAGAAAGTGTATTCTGTGACATAAATTATTTCATTGTAACTGTAACTGTGGTCAGAGTTACCTTGATGCCTCTTGTGTCATATACAACTCTTAGCTTCGTGTTTAGTATCCCTCATATAGCGGGGTGGGCAGACGGAATCTGGGAACCTAGTGTTAAGATACTTCCGTTTCCCCACCTTCCGCCGAATTCCGGGATTGCGTGCTGAGTGGCAAAACTCAACGCTGAGCCACACAACTCTTAGTTATTCCTATTTTATAAAGTATTTAAAGCTGCAAGTTAAAGCTAGCTAAGGTATATCCATATATAAAAAAAACAACACTTTTACATATTAACACTCAAAAGCGTTTTAAGCGAAGAATTTCCCAAAAATGCGTAACGCGGTGGTAAAAACTCTAAATACAAATTAGTGTGACCGAGTCAACAGACCACCGTCTGCCGTCTGGGAAACACTGTATAAACACATTTACCTATTTATTCACTGCGGTAAAGTTTTAAAGAGTTTTGAAGTGATAGATGCGGCAGGTTGAATTATAGTTTTAGAGTAATGTCTTATAAGGGACCAAAGTAGCACAGCGGCTCTGTTTCTGGCTGAAAACGCGACGGTTTTGGGTTTCTCACTCAGAGGAATGCAATTCTTTTATTAACATGCTCCGGTGACAATACAATGCGTGGCGTTGAATTCCGCCGCTAACCAAAGTTGTCGTGTATCAGCAAGTTTAGGGTAAGTGTGGAACGAAGTGTCTTAACCCTAAACTCCCTTCTTCCCTCTGAAATATGAGATGTAATGTGAGATTGTATTTTATTTTTCTTTATTTTTAGTATTTTCTTTAAGAATCACAAGACTTATGAAATGTTTTCATTTGATGTCAGAATTACTGAAACTGTTTTTCCAAACTAATAACCTAGCTTTTTGATCCTATAGAATTATTATTTTTTAAGACAGAGAGAATCTAGGAACATATTATTTTATATAAAAGTTTTATAGCAGTGCATGGTGCTGCACATAGTGACGAGATTAAATATGAGAGAAAAGAAAATAAACATAAATATAATTGTAATTAAATGTGATTGTATTTAATAGTAGAAATCATAAGCTGTATATTTATTTGTAAACTAAAAACACTCTTAAAAACAATATTTCTAATACAATTCCATCTACCGTTCATTTCTATAGAGATTTCAACAGATTATTTACCGGTCAGTTCTACTAATATCGAAGTCTATGTTTAGAGTACTTAGACGTTATGTTGACTCTATTAGAGACCGCTCCACCGCCCTTGTGTTTGCTTCCTACCTTCCAATGTAGTTCTATTTTATTGACATCTTAAAATAATAGAATTTTGGACCCAAAGTGTCATCCATTAGTGAGAAAATATTGTATTTTCCCATATTTTAGTGGGGTCGCAGTTCGAATCCTAGTTGAGGGAATTGTTGTATTTATAACGAATTTTGTGGCTCGCATCTTTGCTTGTGTCGATTTTATAATTTAATTTATTTTTATACCTTCACGCTGTATCCCACATGAAGCAGAGTAAGCAGAGGGAGCTTAGTGTTAAGACACTTCGCTCCTCAATTTTCCGACGAATTCTGGAGGTGAGCTGGTCTTAAGTTAACATTGACGAATTTGAAATAATATTTAAATTTTCATATATTTTTAAGTGTATTCTGCAAATAGCCAGGTAGGGAAAGTTCAATTTTCAAAGTTTACAGTATGACGATGTGCTGCCGTACCACGACGGCCTTTTAGACAAAGGGTGCCGTTGCATGCTTTTAGCACGATGTAGGGTAAAGGGAGAACGAAGTGATATATATGATATTTTTTTAGGTTTCACGCTATATCCCGCACGCAGCAGCGTAGGCAGAGAGCTTTAACCTAGTGTTAAGACACTCCATTCCCCACTTTTCGTCGAAATCTGGTTTTTTTATTGCGTGTTCTGATCTTTGAAAATCTGGATTTTTTTTATTGATAGTCGTAGTCGTCGTCATTGATAGTCGCGCCACGACTGGCAAAATATTAAATATTTAATTTCCTCGGGTGGAGGTTAAACCCACAACCTGTCACGTTTACATTCGCACTTGTGCTCCTGCGCCATGACTGGCCTCATCTTTCTACAAATAGTATGTAAGTCGAATCAGTAGTCTCCAGCAAAATAAGCAAGGCTACCAACCAATTCTACTAAGCCTATCGTTTTTTTAATACAAATAATGTATATACTTATTACGTTATATAGAGTCAGGAAAAGCTATGTAATATATATTTTGTATTAAATAACTTAAACGAAAACGATCAGCGAAGTCGTCTCTCTCACGAAAATAAGGAGCTAAAAGACGAAGTATGGTAACCACAGTTTTTAATTTAGTTTGGGATTGAAGATAGGATTATTGTCAAATAATAACATTGGAACAGCTTTATTTTATTATAGGTATGTCACGTGAGGCAGGAATGTGTAGTGGTACACTATGGTCGTCGGTACGAATTTCGTTTATAACTATAAAAAAATAAAAAAAAAAATTATAGCTTCACGCTGTATCACATGTATAGCAAGGTAAGCAGAAGGAATATTAGAATTAAAACACTCTCTTACCCACTTTCTGTCTAATTTCTGAGATTTTTGAAAGTAGCGAAATACACGGCCGCTCTTTGTCTCATTACTAGCCAGTGAAAAATGGAAATCATAAATTTTCCCGAATAAAAATTGAAACCCACAAACATAGCGTTTAGACCCTGTGTAGTTGTCCCACAACTGATGTTTTCAGACTTGCCACTTGTACAAATTAAAGATTACTATTTAATCTAAGATTACTATAATAATAATAGTACATACAAGTAAATTTTGTTGATGTAATGATTATTATAGATTTGTTGTAAATTATAATTTAAAACTAAAAAGAAAATAAACAAGCCCAATAGTTTATTAGGATTAACAGTCGTGACCTCTTTAATTATACGGGGTTCCTGGTAAAGATTTTCTGGATTAAAGAATCACTTATAGGTCCCGACTGTTAATCCTTATAAACTATTGGGCTTGTTTATTTTCTTTTTAGTTTTATGCAGTCGGGGTTTTTGTTTTTAAAAATATTTTTTATTTTTTACTTTTTTGTTAGGATTCATTATGGGAATGATAATCATGATATACCTTTTTGAAATCCTCGTATTTAGCTCTTGAATTTGATACCCATATTGTGGTATTCGAAACGAAAAAAAATTTTTCCAAAAAGTCCAATGGCGTCCCACAGCCACCATGATTGTTTTTTTTAACGTCACCTATCTAAGAATACTTGGGATGCTAATACGAATCTAACGATACCTCAATTATGTAAATCCGTTCAGCGGTTCTGGAGATATGAGGTAATAAATAATATTACATACATACAAGATACACGCGAAAAACATAACCCTTCCTTAGCAGTCGGGAAAAATAGCTACTGTTAAATTTCTTGCCGGGGCGGCAAGAAATTTAACAGTAGCTATTTTAGTAGAACTGCCTGTCAAGTCGGTAGTAGCTTCTGACAGGACTGACGCTACTGACATTCTATGATTCAAGAATGATTGCAATAGTAAAATTAAATAAACAAAACTTATTTTAAACATTGACCAAAACCATTTTTATACTAGAAAAAAAACCCATCAGAAAGTCACTCCAACAGTTTCAAAAGTCATGGACACAAGACACATAAAGCAACCTTCATAAAGAAAAAGTATTCTTCTCTTATATCTAAACGTCTTACATTTCATCACTTACTTAGAACATTCGTTGTAAAGAATTTATTAATTTATAGAAAAAAACGTAGTGGTGCAGTAGGACAATGTTTTTCTTTAAATACGCGAGGTGATTGTGGGTTCAATTCCCAATTGGAGAAGCGAAACATTTAATGTTTTCATTTTCCTTGCTCTGGTAACAAGGCAATGCACAACGTCGAGTTCCGCCACTCAAGATGAAATGCCTCAAGAATTCGGCAGTAGTCGGGAAACGTAAGTTTTTTAATCGGTTCGACTCCTAGGTTAATAAACCTACGACAGAAGGCTGTTTACCCTTCTATATGCAAGATGCAGCTTAAAACTCAAAAATATCATATATATATATATATTCGCAGACTTTTATCCTATTATAGTACAGGATAAAGGATGAATCTTATTCAAATCTCCAACCATCGCCTGCAACAATATTATGGCGTCACATCTGACATTAATATTACTTTTTCAACGACTTCCTTATCTTTTTTATCTTATACCTTGACTTATCAAAAGATAAAGGAACTTATAAAGCTGCCGAAACATATTTAATTTATAACAAAAACCCTTTAGAAAAAAGGTCACACAAAATTTTAAAGACACACATAAGAAGATAAAAAGTCTTCCTTAGACAATCATTCTTTATGTTTGTTGACAAGATTGATGAATTTGAGATAGTGGTGAACTAACAATATACTCGAAAGGTGTGTACGTATATCCTTTTATAATGAAAAGAAGGTATTGTATTTTAATACTAGTCTTGCTTGCGCAGGAATTTAGAGAAATTCTTTGCGAGACTTTGTTCTTCTAAGTGGGATAAGGCGTGAAGCAGTTTTTTTCGGCTTCACGCGTTATCCCGAATGCAGCAGGGTAGGCAGAGGGAATGTTAAGACATTCTTCTCTGCACTTACCGCCGAAATCCGTCGCGCTTCGCGTCGACAACAGAATGAAGAAATGAAAATATTAAATATTTCATTTCCTCAAGTACGAATCGAAGTCACATCTGCTGCCATCAAAATTAAAATATATAGTTTAAAAAACACATGTAACACATTTTTCTATTCGTATTCGAAGCTGTAAATCATATGAGCCTAAATTCAACGAATTGTTCACTAATATACTTTGAACAGAAGAAGACCATTCAGGTCCTGGATCCATCATCAGACCAGCTCACCGACACCATATTATTGTATTTTATTAAATATTACAATCTAATACTAATAAAAATATCGAACACAAGGAATTTCAATAAGAAAATAAAACTGGGTGTCATCAATCAAATATAAAAATAGAGTCGCCCAAATCCATATATAAGATAGAGCATGTAAAATAACTTGACGTATGGGTTCATTAAATTTATAGATACTGTTCTTTTGGAAACGGATATCCTCCTAAGTAGATAAAAGAAATATTTGTATTTGAAAATTGATAGTGTTAAAGAGTAAGAAAATTGGATATTTTATCAGTTAAAGAGAATGTAGCTTCATGCTGTATCCTGCATTAAGCAGGGGAGACTAAGGAAACTTAGTGCTATAACACTCCATTCCCTACTTTCCGCTCTGCGCTTAGTTACCAAGACGAAAAAATGAAAATATTTTGCAATAGCGACCCAAACGTGGATTCGCCGGCTTAAATTAATAGATTTATAATCAAATTATGCAAATCCTTTATATAAATTGTAGCCTATGTGTTATTCTGATGTATATATAAGCTATATTATTATAAATTTTTTAAATCCATTTAGTAGTTTTTGTGTGCAAGAGCAACCAATAACAATCCTCACAAACTTTCACATATAATATAATATGATCAATCACATTTAATATAATATGGAATATGAAATATAAAGAAAGAATATTAGACTATGATTATGATTTTTCATTCCAAGTTTGAATAGAACCCAGAACCATCGCGTTTATCGGGACACAGTGGTACATGCTTGTACCACTGCGCCCCGACGGCCGTAAATTGCTTTTATGAAAGAGTTGAAATTGAGAGTATTGAAGAGTAAGAAAATTAGACACTTATTTCACTATCTTTTTAACAATGTTTTTGTTATTAATCCGTTTTTTATTATATTATAGATCTACCTTTACAATTTACGTAGTTTTTTTTGTTCATGTCTTTTTTTTACTTTAAACATTTTTTTTTTCAGAAAGTAAAAAAAATGGCGGGGATTATTCAGGGTGCAGAGAACCGTTCAGCTTTAATCGGACCATTAGCCAATATCAACAACTGTTCTGTTTTTTTAGACTTATGGGTGATAAATATAATGTAGGTGTATATTTTTTTTACTTTCATGTTATATTCCGCACATAGCAGAGTAGGCAGGGGGAACCTAGGAACCTAATACTATAACAATCCGTCTCCATTAGGCCAATTCCGATAACCACTTTCCGCCAGATTCTGGTGGCATTGCGTGTTACATGGCGGAATTCAATTCCACGCTTTGCCTCGTTACCGGAGCGAGGAAAATACAAAAAATAATTGCCTCGAATGAGAATCGAACCCAGAACTAGTTCTCGAAAGCATTTTTTTATTGTTAAAATGCGATATATATAATGGATAATTAAATTACACTTTTCCTAAATTTCATCACAACTACTTTTTTTAGTTTTGGGATATGATTTTGTGTATCACTTCTGTAAATGTGATTTTATTGTTTTTGTATGTATTTTTGAATGTTCTTTTGTAGGAATCACAATCATCGCCTGTACAGGAAACTTTCAAAGTACAGAACAAATAAAGAACTAGTATTAAAAATTAAGTAGTCATATTTTAGAGCAAATGTAAGGATAAAGAATAAATTATATCAGGACTACACTTTCTTGTGGTAACATTGAATTTAATTTTTGAATAGTCTTGATAGTTGTTGAAAAATAATATTTATTTAAAAATTGCTTTTCAGCGCGGCGGTTGTGGGTTAGAATCCTATTCGGAGGTAGAAATTGTTTCATATCCTCAAGCTGGTATCAAAATATAGCGCCGATTTGAGTTCTGCCACTCAACATACAAAAAAAACCTCTTCTGCATCACCAGAGTAGGCCAAAGGAAACCTTTTTAATTGGTACCATAAACATAAACTTTGACTATCTACTGTATTAAGATATGATATATTATAGTGGGCATTGAATTCACAACCATAGCTAAACTATTGACTTGGAAAATTGAGCTTTGGCATGTAGGTAGGTTAGGCAGTGTAGTTACTGTAGTTAGTGCTTAGAGAAGACTTTTTGATATTATTAGGGAAATGGGAAAAATACTTTTTATACATTTTACGTCTTGAAATCAAGGCAAACAAAGACGCGAGCGACATCCATTTATAAGAAAATATTGAGGTATTTGTGGCGCAGTGGCACAAGAACATGACTGTAACACAACGGTTGTGGATTCGATCCCCCCGGAAGGTGGGGAGCGGAGTATTTTAAAAGTAGGTTCTATCTATCCTGGTATATGCAGAATACAACGTGAAGCTAATCAAAATAAAAATAATCAAAGCTACAACCACTAAAAAAATTTTAAATTTCATGAATCACAAAACAAAACTTCTACTCTAACTATCAAAACCACTACATCCACCAACAGCCCACGTATTCTATGCTAATCTGTAATATAATTATGTATGTATGTATGTATGTATGTTTGTGTGTATGTATGTATATGCATGCGTGCGACGGTGAGCGTAGCACGTGATAATGGGATGATTGATGGGTGACCGACGGGAAAAGTGTGGGAGACGGTGTACTGTCGTGTACTGTGATGTTTTATTTATCTTTTTTTTAATATTTGATTTGTTATTTCGATTTGAAACAAATTGGGATTTGAATAAGTGTCGCTTTGGATAACTTGTTAAATTAAGCTGTGTGATCAAAATATAATTTATTTTTTTCTAACTTTTATCATAGTGAGGAAATGAAAATATCTTATCCCCTCGAGTGGGAATCGAATCCACAGCCGTCACTTTGCCTGTCAGCCACTGAACCATTGCCACTTGAAACAAGAGAAAATGCGACGTTGAATTACGCCCCTCAACACGAATGGTATCGAAAATTGGATGATGCATGCACTAGGTCCTCTCTGCCTACCCCGCTATATGCGGGATACAGCGTGAAGCAAAAATAACTTTTAAACGTAACATTACATGCAAATTAAGGTGCTCGTATTTATAAATGAATATTTATTTTCAAACACTTGTTTATAATAAAGTTTCTAAATTTCTTCTGTAAACTATTTAACTTGACTTTTTAGCTTATCTAGCAATATTTTGTGCAACTAAATGAAAAAGTAGGTGTCGTGGCCGTGGGTTCATATCCAAATTAGGGGAGTAATTTTCATTTTGTCCTTTTTTAAGAAGAAAAGGCGCATCGTCGAATTCAGCAACTCAACAAATAATGTGTCAAAAATTGGCACACGACAGCCTCAAAAATATATTTAACATCATATTAAAAATTAAGTTCATGAATTTCGTATGTCTGTTATAATTTTTTGGGTTCCATGTTCAGAGAAGAAGACGGAAATATTTATAAATCTAAATATTGGCATGACTTTAAATGCATATTTTTTTTTATTTTTTTTTTGTTCCGTATAGTAGTAATCTATTAATATGTAAAGGACGCTTAGTGTAATGACTATAATTTTTCCACATTCCATATTTCGAGGTATTCTATGTCAAGTAGCGAAACTCAACGCCGCGTTTTCTCTTGTATCCAGAGCTTAAAATAACATATTTTCCCTGAATAAGGACCAAATTTACTACAGTCACGTTGAGACGCTATACCGCTGCGCCACAACAGCCTCCAAAAATAGAAATAATTTTAATAAAACTTTGAGAACAGCCTCTTTGCCTCAAGTATTCCTACAAAATCCAATTAGGAATTAAAACGGTTGTAATAGATCTCTGGCGGATCAAAATCCGCCAACTAAATTAAGCAGCATTGTTTCTTTATTCTAAAGAATCTGATCTCCTCGAGATATTCAATTTATTTGGAAATGAAATCAATGAAATGTCAATTTATTTTTGTTTGGTGTTCCGCGTTCGGGTATTGTGTGTTTACTGAGGTTTTCACGCTGTATCCCGCATATTGTAGGCTAGGCAGAGGCAACATGGTGTTGAGATACTCCGGTCCCTTCTTCGAAGCATTACGTGTTGTGTGACGGAACTTAACCCAGCGCTCAGTCTTGTTACTAGGGCAACGTATTAAACTTTTAGTACATATTTAAAACTTTTAGTATTTTTGTGTGGGTGGATTGTTCATAGGTTTGAATCTGGTTGAGGAAAATTCTCTCTGCCGTCTGCTATATGCGGAATAGAACGTGAAGTTAAAAAACACAAAAAACTTAAAGCCGCTTATTATGTTACTCCCGAATTAGATGTGTGGAATTAAACCGGCAACCATCTCGTGTACGGTCATACTCCACTGCGCCACGACAGTCAACTATGAAATTTTTAATTAAATAAATAAAATGTATACGGAACACTTTTATTAATCAGAACTTATACTTGACTTTAATTTTTATTTTTCATATGGATATATTTCTACTAGACTGTCGACTGCCAGTAATATAAAATTTCAATTTTTGAAGCAACCATATTACATTTTCTTTATAAAATTTGTACAGTGTAAGGAAGGTAGTCTTTTGTGGTAACAAATACTCTTTTTCGACTTTATTTAATAAGAAAATTAAAAATATATATTTTTATATTTCATTATCTACGGTGATTTTTATTATAATTTTTATTCAGCTTCACACTGTGTCGTACAAGTAGCACGGTAGGCAGAGGGTGCTTAGTGTTAAGACACTCCGCTCCCTACTTTCCGCAAAATTCATAGCATGTTGAGTAGCGGCACTCAACGCCGCTCTTTGCATCAACACCAGAGTGAAGAATAAAAATATTAAATTTATAATTTTCTCGAAGACAACCTGTCGCGTTTACAGTCACTTGCTTGTGCCCCAGCTCCACGACCGACCTCTAAAATCAAATTTTGCACGAATCAAGAATCAAACTTATACTACACAATCAATCCAAAATGACCTACAATTTGGCACTTTAACTAGGTGACTAACATAAAGCATGAAATATAGTTTCGCAAAAATCAAAATATTCGAAACGTTACTGGAATAAAAATAATTCCTACTGAATACAATGAACACATCGATAAAAAGGCCATTTGGAGGCTCTATATAGAACCGGAAGTGAGTTAGTATGCTAAAGAGATACTACTGGGTTGTACGAGACGTTTTTGATATTGGTTGGTTGGGGATTTTCGTGATTTTTTTAGTAACACGCTGTAGAACCTAGTGTTAGGACACTCCGTTTATTAGTTTCTGCCGATTTTTGAAACATTGCGTGTTGAGAGACGTAACTCAATACCGTATTTTGTCTTATTACCTTAGCGACGAGATGAAAATAAATGTTTCCCTCGCGTGGGATTCGAACTAACTGTCATCAGGTTAGCAGTGCTACTAAGTTGTGCCACGAAGATTTCAAAATTTTACTTCTTCATTAAATTACGTATATAATATTACAAGAATATTATATTTTTTTTAATTTCTCATCTGTGTCTTAAGAGTAGAAAAAAAAATATTTTTTCTATGATAATTGCATGGATTAGTATAGGCAATACTAATATGAGATGAATATGAAAATAAAGTAAAACTCTCAAACGGTTTACCACTGCGCCACGACGGTTTCATTAAAAATAAAAATATAAACAGCCAGTCTTACCAAACCTCACTATACTAATAACAAACTCAAGTCAAGACTCGTAACAACATTCGGCTAGATCCAAGCACCGAGCCGGTTTATAGTTTCCTTCTTATGACGTATAACGTGACGTCACTGTTCTAGGGTTAGCGGGTTCGAATCCCATACGAACATTTATATAAAATTTATGACTTTATTATTTCACATTTTTTTGGCTGTCTAGGACAATCAGTATTATCAGTTACGTCAGTACGTAAGTAGAATCAATTTGACATTTAGTGTCGAAATATTGAAATTTAAAGGAGCTTTTGAAGCTTTGTTAACTTTTTTTTATAAAATTAATTTAAAAATTGTTGAGGCCGCAGTGCTACAGTAGCACAAGCTTATGACTGTAATGCGACGATTGTGGGTTCGATTCCCGCTCAGAAGAATGAATTATTACTTATTCACATTTTCATTTCTTTGCTCTAGTACCAAGGTAAAACGATCGGCGTCAAGTTCCGCGACTCAATTGTCAAAAAATGTTTCAGATATCTCCAAAAATTTGACGAAAAGAGGGGAACAGAGTGTTTTAGCACTAGATTCCCTCTGCCATCCCAGTTATGCTTAAAAAAACCTATTATTTTTCTACAGTTAGTCTTATTGTTTTATTAATATCCTTCTTTATTTGAAAGCTGGTGTTTCCCGTATAGTCCCATTTCAACTTGGTTTATTTCTGACAATAGTATCCATGACAAAATCATATAAGTCTTAAATATGCATTAAGTATGCGCGCGATAAATGGATGAGTAACTCAATATCACACTAACCATCAGCTTCACGCTGTATTCTGCACACAGCAGGGTAGGCAGAGGGAACCTAGTGCTAAGACACTCCGTTCCCCACTTTCTGACGAATTCTGGAGGCATTGCGTGTTGAGTGGCAGAACTCAAAGCCGCGCTTTTACCTTGACACCAGAGCGAAGAAATGGAAATATACATTTAAGTAAATATTTCGTCTCCTCGAGTGGGGATCGAACCCACAATCAGTCGGTTTTATAGTCACACTTTGTGCCCCTACGCCACGAATGGCCTCTATCCTTTTTTTATTGGCAAGGATACACTTCAAGAGTAGTTTGGTAAGAGTTTGGTTAAGTTCTGATTATGGGATCAAGTGGAAGTCAGTTTTTTTTGTTAAAAAATATAATTATCAGTTATTTATTGCCTTACCTATATTATTTGTACATTTTTAAAAATAAAATATAGGGTTACATAGTATAATCTTCATAATTACTCATGAAATTCATAATTTTCATACAAAATTCGATATTATAATTTACTTTCAATACATTCTCCAATTTTGCATGAAAATTTTAAATATATTTATTTCTCTTTAATAAAGTAACATAAAAGTATGAAAAACTGGCAAAAATATATATCTTCACAGAGTGTATTTTAATCGAGTCACATCACAATTTTTCGTTTTCGTCAACACTATCGAAGTGAAACATCGACAGATTTTCAATTTAAATTAATGTGTGGGACGTCGCATGATTTTATTAGTCAACTTTTAAATTTTTTTTTCCCATGGTGTTCTGTAGATAAAATAAATTATTTTTTATATGACAGAGTGGGGAGATTTACCTTAGTGTAAAGACACTCCGTTCTTCATCGTTTATGATTTATATAGAAATAAGCAATGAGCAACGGGCATCTCGAATCCTGGAGATCGTACAAGGATCTTTTACAAAATATTAAATAAAAAAACAAAGTTTTTTCTTAGTAATATAATATAGGGATAAAAAATATTATCTACCTTTATCATCTTCACGGCGAAGGAAATACATTGTTAAGACATTCCATTTGCCACTTCTCGCCCTACCTTAATTTTCGAGATATATTTTAGGAGCAGAGTGTCAAAACTCAACGCTACGCTATTCTTGCGAACCCACAAACATCGCGTTTACAGTCAAACGCCGTGCCGTTGCCACACGGTCTCATGTCCGCTTATAAATTTCCCAAAACAACCCAAAAATTTTAAAACCTATTGTCCTACCATCAAAAACCCATCGCGCGGGACAATGCGACGTCATAACGCCTGTATATTACGATTTACGCGTTCAATGAAAAAAAAACCATTTTACAAAAATATCCCTTTTAATGGCGACATTGTTTTAAAAATTGAATGCAAATAACAGGGAAGGAGTGAAGGTTTGCTTAATTTCATTATTTGAGACCTTTATGGTTGAGTAGTTATGTGTGGTAGCGAGTTCGATTATTACTAGATAATAGCTAAGAAAATTATAGTGCAGTATAAAAAATTTACATGGCGCAGTGACACACACCTGTCTCTAACTTTACGTTAATTAAACGTTAACGTAACAGCTGGGGATTCGATTCCCAGTCGGCAGTATATTCATTTATTATTTTAATTTCCTTGTTCTCTTAAGAAGGCAAAACACCTACATGCGGGATACAGTGTGACTGTGATATATAAAAATATATATGTAAAAACGGAATATATTGCTTGGTTGACGGAGAGCATTTGTTCAGTATCCAAGAAACGCGGGTTCGAGTCTCGCTGTGTTTAAAAATTCATATCCTTCTAAATATACTTAGTTTAAAATTTATATTTAATAAAAATGTTATAAAAAATATAAATAGGTATTAACAAATCTAATTACATTTTGTAAATGTAATTTATGTATATAATATCATCAGAGACCGTCGTAATGCAGGCGCACAAGAGTGTGACTGGAAATGCGACTGGTTGTGACTTCGATCCCACCTTTAGGAAATAAAATTTTTATTTAAATTTATATTTCCATTTTACCGTTCTCCATTTTCCGGCGAATTCCAGAGGCATTCCGAGTCGAGTAACAGAACTCAACGCCGCACTTTGAGTCCACACCAGAGCGAAGAAATGAAAATGTTAAATATTCTCGAATGGGAATCGAAGCCACAACCATTCGAGTCACACACTTGCCCTTGCGCCACTAATGGCCTGGGCCTCGACTTCTTAAAATCAAAAACAATTATAAAGGCATGTATAGATATAGGCATATGCTGAAATTCTTCAGAATTAACGACTTTTACCTTTAAAAGGAAGCCGCTATACGATCAACCAAATAAAATACTCTTTAAGATAGGACACTGTATGTATGTTAATTCACGCATAGCTCTTAAACACGGTAGTACAAAGTTCGAAATTGCGTTCTATAATTTTGTAATTTTACGACGAAATAATAAAAAAAGTCTTTTGAATCTATGCAAAGTTGCGTAGATAAGATTTTATGAGTGTTTTTAGTATCCATAAATTGTTGTTGATAGAGACAGTGTTATGTCACTACGCTCGAGATAATGAGATATTTAATTAAAATGTGTCAAAATCGAAATCATATTTTATGGTGTTAGGTAATTAGTTTTTGCCTGAGCCTATTTTAATAGTATTTAAAGGAATAACGCGTAGAATATTAGCCTAGGCTATCTATATTAAATTATATTTGAAATATGTTGTCGCCCAATGTGAAAAAATTAGAAATGCAATTCTACTTGCACTTATGTTTTATTGTTATTTTTCAATGGTTCAATTTCAAATTTGCGAGAATAGAGTGAAAAATAGAGTGTCTGCACATAAGGTTTTTAACACGCTTTTATTTAAAAGCCGGATTATAAATACGATGAATATGGTTTTAATTCTGAATTGGAAAAATTAATTATTTTCATCGCCGGCTCTGTTAAAAGTGCGGCGTTGACCTCCGCAACTCAACACACAATGTCTTAATATTAAGCTCCCTGGCTGCCCTGCTATATGCAGGATATGTATAAATAATAAATAACACATTATATGCTGCAAGAGTGAGTGATAAGAGAGGTGGAGAGAGACCTTGGTTGAGCTTCGAAACCACATTTCGATATAACATACAGTATCTAAGTAGGTGTTTTTTTGGTTCTTTTTTTGGGCTAGATCACCTTTTTAAATTTTGTTATAAAACCATAAAATTTTATATTGTAGAGGCTCTTTGAAGTTTGATAATCAAGGAAAACAAACAAAATAGTTTTGTATTCTAATAATAATTGTACACCTAACTGATGTATATTCCTTTCTCGAACCTTCGAAAATACAGCCTTCATCATTCAGTATATCATCGAGATACTGAAGGAAGGCCACGTAAGAAGAATGAGCACCCCAGGAGTCCATGTATGTGCGGGTTACTGACAGTGGACGAAGAGAAAGAGGTATGCAGATATAAAGCGTGCGTGCAAACGCTATTGATAAAAATGTGAATCTTAAAAAAAATTGCTTGAGAAATCGACCCCACGACCTTCTCAGAGTAAATGCCACTAGGGTCACCAAACCAGTACCATTAGTCACAAAAGTCGGCTTCATCAAAGGACAATCATAAATGTATGCTATATTATTTTATTGTTTATGTTATGAATATTTGTATATGAATCATCCGTTTACAGTGAAAAAATAATTTATGTGATTTATATTAAGGAAAAAAATTATAAAACGTAGAAGTGCCGTGCGTTCTTAATGTTTAAGAGAGATTTGATTTGGTTGTCGAGACCGAGAGACTGTCATGGCGTAGCAGTATATTGTTTGACTGTAATTGCGATAGTTGTGGATACGATTCTCGATCGGAGGAATAAATATTTTTCATTTAATCTCTCTGGTAACAAGACAAATTGCGGCGTTGAGTTAAGTGGGAATAAAAAAAATAATTTATTCCGCCGAATCCGCAATCATAGACGACTCTTAGCAAGACTCTATTCAACTGCTCCACGATCGTGGCTTCACGCTGTATCCCGCACATAACAAGTTAGGCAAGACTTCGTGTTATGATACTCCGTTCCCCACTTTGTTCTGAATTCTGGAGGCATTGCGTCTTGAATGGCGGAACTGAACGCCGCGTTTTAACGATAGTGGCGATGTCATAATATTTACAATTTGTACTTCTCACAGTGTGGGAACTAGATTGTAATCTTTGTTTTAAACATGTAAGTACATACAATGTAATGACTGTATTCAAGAATGTCAACCAATTTAAATGTTTTCTAGAAAGTAATGAAAACCGGTCTAGATTTTTACGAAATAACAAAATATTATGTTTAGTATTTTTGTATATATTTAAATAGAAGTATATATATTTAGCATACGTATACTGTTTTTTTAGCTTTACGCTGTGTTCCACATAGCACGTACATATATGTACATAGTAGAGTAGGCAAAGGTAGCCTGGGAACCTGGTGTTAAGACACTGCGTTTCCATTAACACATTTCCGTTGCCTAGTTTCCGCCGAATTCGATAGGCATTGCTTGTTATCAGAGCGAGAAAATTAAAATATTAAATATTACATTTCCTGTAATGGGAATCGAACTTAAGTCTACGAGATGTAGCTAGGTACAATTTATAAAGTTGACAAACTTAAGCTTGCGGACGTATGCAGTCATTTTGTATAAAACTAACTACAAATATAAGTTTGTAAAAATGTTTTCTGTAATATATATTTCAATTTTTTTATTTTTTTATTAACCAACGCTGTTTTTTGTTTTCCATAGCGGAGAAATTAATAATTTGATATACTAATTCCCTAGACTGGGAATCAAACTCACAACCGTCACGTTTACACCCAGACTCCGTACCACTGCGCGACGACTGCCTGCACCTTTTCATATGTTGTATAAATCACATTCAAAATACTAATCATATACAAAATATAATTATAGGTGTTAACTTGGATTATTTTAACATCCCCCTAAGCTATAAATATATTGACGTCTCATCCCCGCCTTAGTGCAGGTGCATTTTATTTTAGTGTAAAATTTATGATTTTTATTTTGAAATCCTTGCATATGACAGGGTAAGCAATATTATTATTATTTTTAACTTCACGCTGTATCCCGCATACAGCAGGTTAGATAGGAATTTTCGTGGCATTGCGTGTTTGGTGGGTATTAGTGGTGGAACAACTAAATATATTATTTAAACCCCGTACTATAATAGAATATGCTATATGAGCCTAAACTCGAGTGACTTATGGCGACACATGCTAAGAGTTCAACAATTCAGGTCGTGGCTCCATCATCAGACCAGGTCGATGATACCATATTATTGGGTTGTTACTTAAGCTAGACACCGTTACCAAAGTCAAGTCAAAGTCAAATAAAGTAGCCATGTTTTAAACGAGTCAAATTCAGTTTTTATATTTTATGTATGTATACATGTCTTATGTATACATGTCGACATAACGTGACTTCCCTTTTTAAAGTTGGTAAAAAAGAACTTAACGTTAACACACCTCGCTCTACACATTCTGTTCGAATATAATATACTTAAGACGATTGGTGGAACTCAACGCCGCGGATTAATTTTTCAGAATGGGAAAATGAAGACAATTTAAATATAGTCATTCCCGCGCCCGCGCGACTTACTGCGCCACAGTAGATTCATGCTACTAAATAATTGACAAAATTTTGTAGCTTCAAGTAGTATCCCACACATAGCAGAGTAGACAGAGAAAAAGACACTCTGTTTCTCATTAAGACATTTCAGTTTCTCACTTTCCCTTGAATTTTTGAGGTGTTGCATGTGGTGTGGCGAAACTTAACGCCGCGCTTTACCAGAACGATGAAATGAAAATATCAACTAAACAAAATAGATTGAAATAGTTTATAAATATTTCAATTTCCTTTTATCGTTTACTAATTTAAAAACTTAATAAAACCTATTATAGCATATCCGTTTCTTTGGAAAGTGTATCGTAAGTTAAAGTAGGGTCAAAATTGAGCAAAAAATTATGTTATTCATAAAACAAACGAATTTATTTCTTTATATTATTTTTTAATATGATGCCGTCATGGCTCAGCGGCACGCCGTCTACTTGGACTATACACGGCGGTTGTGGATTCCATTCCCTCTCGGGGGAGAGTAATATTTATTATTTCCTCACTCTGGTAAAAAGGCAAAGATGTGCTCGCCTCTCGATATACTATGTCTCGAATATTTCGCAGAAAATGTTTAACGTTGTGCCTTAAAACTAGGGTTCCGGGTTCCCTCTGCTTATCTTCGTATATGCAGGATATACTGTGAACTAAAAAAAACATTCCTCATGTCGTAAGTCTAACCATGCATTTCCCCCAACTGGGGATCGAATCGACAACCATCCAGTTCACAATTCTGTTTTACAATGCACAATAAATTTCTTTCATTTCAAAGTACTTAACTTTAAAGTTATTTTTGGAAACTTTTAATCCTAAAGCTTTAAGTTTATAAGTTTAAACATTATTTTCTTAATAAGACTTTGTCATATAACTTTGAAAGTTAATCAGGTGAAATATTTCAAAAATTCGTCGTGGCTGAGTGGTTAGCGTCTGACTGTAGACGCGACGCGGCGGTTGTGGGATCGAATTATTTTCATTTATTCGCTCTGGTAACAAGACATACCGCGGCTTTGAGTTCAGTTTAACATACAATGTCTCGAACATTGGGCGGTGCGTACGATACAGACTGTTTTAACAGTAGGTTCCCTTTGCTTACATGCGGGATAAGGCGTGAAACAAAAAAAAAGTTGCGGACGACATTCGTCTGTCTATATTTATATGAAAATTCGAAGTCAGTAAACTCATCCGCGCAAGGTAGCTTTTTTGTGATCGTAAAACGCACAATAGAGTTGTATTGTAATGAGATGCGCCTACGCATCTCATGGTTCAGCCGAAGTACCTACTCCACTTTGTATGAAGAAATATTTGTTACTAATATAATAAATATTTTATACGTTAAAGTCTTGTTAGTCTGTATGTTGATGTATCTACATAATAAAATTTAAGTCATTGGTTATTGAACCCACAACCATCGTGGTTACAGATAGATGCTGTCACTGCGCTGCGCTGCGCAACGGCTTATATTATATAATGTAAATTAAAATAAATTTTACAGGATACAAACTTTACAGGATGCTGACGTCATAATAAATATCTGCATGAGAAATCTCAGCTCGGTTCAATAAGCCAGTAATTCACTTTTTCCTTGTATATTTTGCTAAGGAAGATCGGGAATTGGATTATTGCTATAGCTATAAAACATGTTGTTTTTTTATTTACTTTTTTTAGCTTCATACTTTATTCCTAGTGGCGGGGACGGTAGTAGCCAGAGACATCCAAGTGGCAAAAGCCACGATTTCTGCATACATTTTCCGCCCCGTCCACGGATTAGTTGTGAAATAGCAAAAAAAAATTGTTTGTCAATTTGTGGTAGGTACTTACTATATTAGTATTGATACAAAGCGTATAAAAAATGGAAGTACCGGAACTCGAACTCGCACCTTGTGTTTACCGTCTAAGCGCTCTAACCAGTAAGCCATACGCTCTTATCACGCTCCGTCAAAATTCTTATACGCTAGTAGTACATGTTGTTGGTATAACTAAAACAACAAAAAAACAATCAAAGCCAGTGCATACCACTAGTATATCATAAGCTTCAAAAATTCGGCACAAAAATAAAACAGATGCGATAACGCGAGAAATTTTACATAAAGAAAAAAAAATGTCAGTAATCTGTAGGTGGTGTCAGTTGAGGAATTAGCAGCGAAACATTCATAAATACGTTCGCTCAAATAATTAAATGTCAGTCGGATACATCGGTATCACTCAGAATTAAGGCTTAAAATGTATAGGCTGAGAGGTGGTGTGCTGAAATTAAATATATTCGTTTTCAATTTTTTCCAGGTTCACGTTTTACCGCGAATTGTTTTGCGGAATGTAAATAGTGACAAATTACAATACATACGAGTATAAGGATTTATATGAAGGAAAAAAAGATTGCTAATTTTGCTGCAAATTTATGCAAATCTGTATATTTTATGTTTTTTGTTCTTTGAAATCTTTATAATAAGTATTCATTTATTTTTCGGATTTCAGGAAGTGAAAACATACAATACATTATATGTATAATCCTTTATTTTTTACAGGATTAATTTATTTAATCTTGTAAAATTTACAATACATATAAAGGATTTATATGTATTGTAAGTTTCACTTCGTGCTTAATTTCATAAATGTAGGTCTACGAAAAGTACCCTCTAGGTTTTAATTACGCGACGAATTTCATAAACAAGTCAAAAAAACCAACAAAGTGATCCTATAAAGGTTCCGTTTTTACCTTTTGAGGATGGAATGGATGGAACACCAAAAAAAATATTCACACAACAGAAATCTGAATGACTTACCATTCTTCCAAGTCCTATACATCTTTATCTGGTTTTTAAACTTAAAACCAATACCTAATTATTATCAACTGCCTCTCGTACTACATTCGTGCCCATCGCTTATATATCAAAGTCCTGGCCCGCCCAAAATTTTGATTGGGTTTTATTTCATATTAAAACTGTATCGACTCTATTTCAAAGGTTTGGAGTTCAAATTTCATTAGCAAAATCGCTTACTTTTGCAAAATTAAACAAACTAAGATAGGAATTATACGTTTCCCCTTATCGTTACGTCGAAATGAATTAGGCTCCTATATTTCGATATAACCGACTTTCAAAAAGGATTATTTATAGCGTTGTTTCTTAAATATATTTACCTACATTTATGTATATTTATTTGTTTTTATTTTCGACTTCTAATTTTGTAAATATGTAATATCTAGGAAACTAAATTTGACTCACCTATAATTGTATCACAATGAAACTTGGTAGTTATACGTAGCTCAGATGACAAGAATAATGCGGTATCATCGAGCTGGTCTGATGATGGAGCCAGGATCTGAATAGTGGAACTTATCAGCTACTAAACAACATGAGTTATTGATATGATATGAGACACATCTAATTTATAGCTCTCTAAGCACATCCTATCTACATACATTAAAAATATATGTATTTTTTTTTTCACTATATATTATTTTATTTTTTTCTTGTTATGTTTGACTTATTGTTTCAAGTTACATTGTTTATTTTTTTAGCTCCACGTTGTAGTTATCTCGCATACATCAGGACAGGGAAGGCGGAGGAAACCTGGGAACCTAATGTTAGGACATCGTCCTTCTGTTTTCATTAAGGTACTATTTCTCACTTCCTGCCTATTTCTAGCATTGTGCGTTATTTTTTTATATGTATTTAATAATTTGCTTGAAATTAAAAGTGATTGGGGAAAGTTCAAATTATCCTGTTATGCCAAAACAACCTCGTAAGTGTCTTTTTACGTTGCATAAAATGGAGGACGGAGAAATGAAACACTCTACCTACCCGTGTCAATTCTTACTATCATAACGCATAAATAGTTACAAAATTCCGATTGAATAAATTAAAAACAATAAAAATGCTAATACATTATTAAAAGGTTATTATCGACGTTGTAAAACACTATGGAACCCATTATATTGCTTTCTGGCTCGTATACCAAATGAAAGAAAGAGACAAATATATAGATAATGCTAATTAACTCTTCATAAATTCTTACGGTGTGAATTCCTTGATATAGAGTATTTTATATGTATATTTTTATCTTTTATATGTGTTTTATTGAAATTTTAATTAAAACGTTTAATGTATTAAATAGAAATCGAACCCACTAGCACTGTGACTGATAACAATGTCGATTTCGACATGTTATTTTTGATTAGGCTCAAGAATCTCTCGTATGTAATAGAAACTAATGTTAAGATATTACTTTCTCTAATTTTAAGTTCAAATTAAACATTATAATATTAAACTAAACTAAATTAGTTTTGTGCCAGAGATTCCCGAAAAGGAATCGAACAAACAACCATCGCTTATACACTTCGATGTCGTCCTAGTGTGATACAATAGTTTCCATGAGTTAGGGCCTAACTAATTTCCAAAGGCCCGGCCAGCTTTAGGCGCAGGGGCACAAGTGTGTGACTGTAAACGCGACTGGTTGTGGGTTCGAGTCCCACTCGAGGATATAAAATATTTATTAAAAATTGTTTTTTTTCGTTGAGTTCCGACAATGCACACGCAATGACTCCAGAATTCGGCGATAATGGGGGACGTGTGTTTTAACATTAACCCTGCTGTGTGCGGGATAGAGCCTGAAGCTGATAATTTCCTACTGAACAAATTTCACATGTATTATTACTACAACCTAATAATTCCTTCAAGTAGGAATCGAACCCACAACTACCGCGTTTGCAGTCAAATGCCAAGGAATGCTCGATTAAAGTTCACTTGCATTACTATGATATAGGCGTAACAACTTTTATGTCCTTTCCGTCCGCTGTAAGAATTAGATAAGAATCTCTCTCTACAGATATGAATATAAGTTGTAAATTATTTTTTAAAGCTAAATTTGCTGTATCAAGACCACACACAAATAGCTTCCTGTAATTTTCTTTAATTTTTTTTCGCGGCGTTGAGTTCCGCCACTCAACGCGCAATGTCTTAAAAATTCGGTGGAAAGTGGGCAACGGTAGTGATAATGGAGAATGGAGTGTGTTACCATGGCTTGCTCAGGTTACTTCTGCCTATCCTGCTAAAAATATTATTTTTAGCTTCATCCTGTTGGTAGGACAGAGGCATCCTGTAGGCTACAAGAGCCCAATTCTTAGAAAATCTTTTCCCTTTTTCCGCTCAACTTTCAAAACGTTGCGTATTCAATAGCGGAACTCAACGCCACTATTTGTCTTCTTACCAAAGCATGGAAAAATGACATTTTTAAATCCCTCGATAACAAATCGAACCTAGAACCGTCGTCACATTTACAATCAGACGCTGTTCTACTACGCTATCACTACTTATCGAACCCACAACCATAATGTGCAGATATATGCCCCCACTACGCCACCGTGGAATCTAATAATAACATAATGTTACATCCCTAGTAATTTGAGAACGGTTTTAAGTCAACAGTCGAAGGTCATCCTTTTAGAAAAAAAGGATCCTTAAAATTCACACTTCGGCAGTTAAAATCAACATACAATTATAAACTAGAATTTTATACAAAAATAATTGGGTTCCCTTTGAAATATGGAACTAATAAAATAAATCATTAAAAATAACTCAGTTTCACGCTATATCCCTACCCTGAACCTGAGAGGGAACCTAGTGTTAAGTTTTAATGTCGTACCCCATTTTCCGCTGAATTTTTCAAGGCATCGCATCTTTTATGGCGGAACTCAACGCCGGGCTCCTTCCCTGGTGCCAGAGCGAGTAATAGTAAATTTATTAAAATTTCCAGCACAGCGAGACTACTGTAGCTTTAATTCCCACTAAGGGGAAAGAAGTACTGAAATTCATCACTCACCACGCAATGTCAAGAAAATTGGACAGCGCGAGGGACGGAAAGTTTTAACATTAGGTTCCCTCTACCTATCCTGCTGTATGCGTGATACTAAAATAAAACGCCTAAATCTTCTTACCAGTGTGAGTGATTAATCATCATTTCTACTAAGACAAAGCGTGGCGTTTAGTTACGCCACTTACACCCAATATTTGGTATTTGGATGGAAAACGGATAAGGCCCGTTCTATCTGTGTTCGCTTTACCTATCTTGCTGTATACTAAAAAAAACGGGTAGTTACGAAAAAAAATATTGTATAATGCAGGGTAGGCAGAGGGAACCTAGTGTTGAGACACTGCGTTCCCCACTTTCTGCCGAATTCTGGAGGCATTGCGTATTGAGTGGCAGAACTCAACGCCGCGCTTAACCTCGACACCTGAGCGAAGAAATGGAAATATGAATTTAAATAAATATTTCATCTCCTCGAGTGGGGATCGAACCCACTACCAGTCGGTTTTAGAGTCACACCTCGTGCCGCTGCGCCACGACTGGCCTCAAACTGTAACTTTAAAAATATATATACGGAACCTTTTGGTCTAAAATAATATTCTTAATAATAAAAACAATATTCTCCGGCGCCTAACATGTGTCGCGACGTGAAAAAAAACCTATTTGCATGTGTTGATATTAAAAAGTAGTATTTAGCATCTCTACAACATTCTTCAACTTTGTAAATGGCTACCGATGAATATCGTTTAAAATTAGTTTTTTTACATATAAGACCATTGTTGTACTGTAGAATAGTATCTGAATGTATAATATGCATGCAGAGGTCGTAGGTTCAGCTCCGCTGGCGGGATTTTTAATTAAAATATAGTCCTTGATAAAACAAAGCTCGGTTTTTACTATCACTCAACATGTTAATTTTTTGGCTTCATGCTTTATCCTTGGCGAGGTAGTAGAGGCGAGGTAGTAGGATCTGGCATACCTCTTTCGCCTCGGTGATCTCCCCATACATGCTCTCCGAGGACTCTACATCCTATATTTTGTTTAATTAAAAATAGAACATAAGAGTGCCCTTCTCTATTCTATATTATGAGACAACATGTATCACAATTATCAATAAGGATTCGATTCCCACTTGTGGGAATTAATTATTTTCGTTTTCCCAATATGGTAATAAGATGAAACATGAAGTTTAGTTCCATCAATGACCTAAAAATTTAGAGGTGTGTATAGAACTGAGTATCCTAATACTAGATTCTCTCTGCCTTCTCTGTTACATGCGGAACACAGCGTGAAGCCAAAAAGATATACATATTACAGTCGCCTCTTACACTACAAATTAAGAAAGAAAACAACAAAACTCAAAAATATTACAACCATCTCTTATACCATATTTTATGTACTTTAAGAGATATTTCATGTAAAACATATTAACACTGCCTTCGTTCGTGCATTGTGTTTTAAATCATCAACAGATTTATGAAAGGTATCGTTATCTTATTGTGTGTGATGTATAATTGTTATTAACGAGGTATAATTGACGATGGGGGAGGTCTTAGGTTCAATTTTATCGACAATTTTTAATAAAAGTATATGACAATATGATTGATAATGGTAAGTATTGAAATAATTTTAGTACTCTAAACCTGTTTTTCTCTTAGCTTGTTTATTTATCTCTTATAGTAGGGAGGCAGAGAGATCTAGTGTTATGACACTCTGTTACTCACGCACCGCATTATTTTCTAGACTTTGCGGGTTGAGAAGTGACATGTTAATTTTGTCTTTATGTTTGTCTTGTCTGTGTTTGTCTTTATGAAGTCTAAATAAGAGTAAGGAAGTGAATTCCCTTGTATAGGAATCGAACCTACACTCATCGCGTTTACATTCGTAGGCTTTGCCGCTGCACCACAGCCTGCTCATCAGAGCAATTATACACGTGATAATTATAAATAAATTTCACCAATCAAATTTAGTATGTATAAAATATTATCAAAATCGGATCAGTAGTTCACATATTACACACTAGAGAGCTACTAAGTTAACATTTATATAATAGAGTGCGACTTTTACACGACAGGTTGTGGTTCGATTCCTAATCGAGGAAATTAAACATTTCATACTGGTCTCGAGGCACAGCGTGGCGATGAGTTCTGTCACTCAACATGCAATGTCTCTAGAGTTCGGCGATAAGTGGGGAACAGAAATGTCTTAATAATAATGGAGTGTTTAAACTCTACGTCCTCTGGTTCCTTTTGCCTACCCTGCTATGTGCGGGATAAACTAAAGTTAAAAAATATATAATTACAAGTTAGTTATATCTACTTAACACAGTTAAATAATGGTTATTTTAACTAAAAGGTTTAAACGGATGTTAGCAATCCTGTGACAGGTTCTACAAAAACGTGAATTACAAAGAAATTGTAGTTAAGGTTCTGTAGGGTAAGTAAAAATTATATTAACATGAATAGTACGATGGGACTTAAATGAGGTAATAAAAATTGGAGAAGAAGAATAGAAGAATATTTAAAAAAATATTTTTATTTTTTTTAAAACCTTTATATCTTCTACCAGGGTCTGCTTTCTACTACCATCTATTTCACTTAGCTCGATCTGTAAAGTCCTGGGTGGTTAGACCATTGGCTCTCATGTCCTGCATGACGACATCAAACCAGCGCTTCCTTGGCCGTCCGGGAGGTCTAGCTCCAGGGACAGGCATAGAATATTTTAAAACCTTTAAATATCAGTCAAATATTTTAAGCAAAAATAAATAAAAAGCAAATAAAAGCAAAAGTTATTTTGATGTTAAATAAACCAAAAGGCAGTAGGATCGACTAGACTAAAGTAAAATACACAAAATTCAATGTGAATAACAAAGTGATCGTTCACTTCATTCTATCTGCTCACTTCTCAGAAGTGAAAAATGAGTCTGTATAAAAAAAAAATAAAGTAAAACCTATAAGGAACCCCAAAAAATATACTTACTTTTAACATACTTTTTACATGCCAATACATTATAATTAAATTTTAAAACATGATTTACGCGTTAAACTAGAATTCTCGTTCCGTACCTAATAGGCGTATAATCTGTTATATGTTCAAAAATAGACTTGTTTATCATCTTATTGTATACTAGTTGTATCCTGCGACTTAATTTGCATGGGTTTTAATACGTAAACTGGAAAATTCCGTTTTATTCCGTTAATAAATAATCCCTATAATAATAATCCCGCGAAATCTTCTATTAGTACTCTTCTAACAAACCATATAAAATTTCAACTTTCAAAGTTCAGTTCTTTTGTTCAATAACTGTGTTGTCTGTCAGTCCGTTACCTATAGATGTTCCAATATATGTTCTTAGTCCCATCTTTAAGCCTACATATCAGAGTATCCAGAGGAAGCTTAGTATCAAGAAACTCAGTTTTAAATCTTCGAACCACCTTTGGTGGTGGACTGTGGACGTCAATATAATTTTTTTCTAGCGTCACGCTGTATCCAGCACACAGCTGAATAAGTATAGGGAACCTAGAGTGTTAAGATACTCCGTTCCCCATTTTCCACCTACTTCTGGCGAAACTGCGTGTTGATTGGCGGTACTCAACGCCGCACTTTGCCTCGACGCCAGATCAAAGAATTAAAAAAATAAATATTTAATTTTCTCAAGTGAAAATCGAACCCATAACCATTCGCGTTTACAGTCACCATCAATATAATTTCTACATTAAAATACCTTCATAATAACTCGCCATTCTCAATACCATGCTAAGAGTGCATAAACTACACAAGTAATGTATTTTACGCGCTCGATATCGTGTGGCTATCGACTATCGTTGATTTTAAATTATTGTATGGGCCAATTTAAATTTTCACACTGTCACAATCCAGATAAAGGCACTGGCTGTCAGAAGATTAGATCTCAATCATTTTGGATGAAAGATCTTCGAAACTGTCATGACGCATGATTTGTGTTTCGTATGTATTGATGAAAAGATGTAGGTACGTGTAGAAGCCTTTATAGCGCAGTGGTACTGGAAATGTAAAGGTTGTGGGTTCGACTGCCACTTGGTGGTATAATTGATTTTCATATTTTTGCTCTGGTGCGTTTAAGTAACCAACACGCAATGTCTTGAAGATCGGGCGGTGCCTGAGGAACGGAGTATCTTAACACTGGGTACCCTATATCTTATTTGCTATATGCGGGATACAACGTGAAGCTAAAAAAGGGTTAAAATAAATTTAACGAAAACACATACAAGCCACACACAAAACAAAATCGAAATCAAAATAAAGAACTCAATTATAAAAGTAATATGCATTGACAGGTTTAAACCTTTTTGAATATGAAAAGATCATTTAAAATCATCGTAGCATTGTGCATTGCATCTGCCTGTACATTCGACCGTAGTGGGTTCGATTCCTTCTTAGGAGACTTATAGCTTAGCTTAGACAAAACCCGGTGCTTAATTCCGCCACGCAACACGTTACGCTTCTATAATAGTCAGAAAGTGGAGAACGTAGAGTCTCAACACTATTTTCTATATCTACTGACATGTAAATGACTAAAACGCGTGGCTTAAAGCATAATGTCAAAAATTTGTATAGAGATATTAAGATGTGGTGTGTAGTTGAGAAACTGGATAAGTGAGACGGCTATATCGAGTAAAGGTGTAAAAGATGAACACGAAAGTGACGTGTTTTAGTGATGGGACAGTGTAACAATATCGGTAACGATTTATATATTTATTTATTTTTAATATTAACCTTAACTAACGATTTAAAAAATCGATCTTAAGTATGCTAATGTACTATATTGCCTTTAAAAAATTTTTTTCCGGTATTCCTTTTTTTGATATTTTTTCCTTTCCTATTTTTAAACTACCTGCCATATTTCAATATTCTACGGTCACTTTAGTAGCGGAACAACGTCGACTCAGAGTAGAAACCTACTAACTCCGTTTTTTTATAAATGTTTTTTTATTACATTTTTATACCATTCAAAAGTTTTCAAAACAAAATTGACCACTATATTATTTTATACTAATAGAGAATACTAATCCATTCCATCCATTTTAAAAAAAATTAAAAACTGATTATACATAGATATTTGCTCATAGTATCTAAAAAAAGATTTAATTCCTGCTAATAATAATTTACTTAATATGGATGACTAGCAAACAGGTTTACACTCTAAGCTCTAGATATATATGTAGAATTAATTGCATATTAAAATTAATATTTGCACACACTATTATTTTAGTTTTTTTGTATAAATATTAATATTAAAAATTAATCATGTAATCTATATATTTTTTGTCATATTTTTCATTAATATAATGTATACATTTTTAAAGATGAAGAGGACAGTAGTGGAACATATTCCAAAAAAATACTTTCATTGTTATAAAATGATTACTTCAAATCAGCTTCACGCTGTATCCCGCACACAGCAGGGTAGACAGAGGGAACTTAGTGTTAAGACACTCCGTTCCCCACTTTCTGAGGATTTCTGGAGGCATTGCGTGTTGAGTGGCAGAACTCAACGCCGCGCTTAGCTTTGACACCAGAGCGAAGAAATGGAAATATAAAAAATAATAAATCTACTTAAGTAAATATTTCATCTCCTCGAGTGGGGATCGAACCCACAACCAGTCGGTTTTACAGTCACACTTCGTGCCGCTGCGCCACGACTGGCCTGAATTATTACTTCTATATTGCTATTTCAGCTTATTGAAACATCGCTTTAGCAACTAAAAGTTAGTTAGCTTGTTATTATTGCGTTTATATGCAGGTAGCGATATCAAACTTACAACAAACAAACGCTAGCGAACAAAACAAAAACTTTTGTATCCCATTGAGGAAACTTGTTCAAATATCTGTTTATGCAGGAGGTGTAGAAATTTCTAGTGCTTTAGATGAAGGCGAAAGGTTTCGTATTATTTTTATATTTCAATCATGTGGGTTAGGCTGGGAGAATCTAAGAATTTTTTAACCTGTATTTTGTAAAAAAAGTAAGATAGGTATTTTTTATTTAATGTTCTTGC
>DWQW01001298.1:0-35101 GCA_018249695.1 Heliconius erato demophoon
ACGACATCCAAATCTCTATCATCCATCGCATCTAATAATTCATTCATCTTTTCTTCCATCCCTCCTCTTACATTCCACGTAGCTATTTGTAGCTCCGTCCTCCACCTCGTGGCGTGTTGGGTGGCGGCCTCCAACGCCGCATTCGTCGTCACTTGACACACCATTGTACCCCCATTATTACTTATATATAGTTATTATAAGTTTTGAAGCAATAAAAAATTATATATCTACTCTACTGTGGTCTGAAATCTGAAATTATTTTGACCATTTTAAAGGGCAACAAGTCCTAAGCCGCACCAGGCAGCAAATACCCTAGCTACGCCACTGACGCAGTGTCTTAATACTAAATTCCCTCTAGCTACCCTGAATGTCTTGTATCTTCTCAGTATTGTTCGTAATTGAATAGTTTAAGTTTCTTTTAAACAAATTGGTTTAATATGGGTTCTATTAACATTGAATACAACAGATTAATTTATCATGAGAAAACTAAAAAGTTTTCAAGCTTACTGTAATAGTAACAGGTGATCGCAGGAAGCCCACATAGGGAGCAAAGTGTCCACGAGGCTACCACCTTAGTAAAATGGTTATATTTCCATACTGTCTGTATTTTATATAATGTGTGCTTTTTTATTGTTTCTCGTTATTTAATAATTTGATTTTATTTACATAAATTATATAAGGCCAGTCGTGGCGCAGGGGCACAAAATGTGATTGTAAAACCGATTGGCTGTGGATTCGATTCCCACTCGAAGAAATTAAATATTTATTTAACTCTGCCTCTGCCCAGCCCTGGCTGGGTGCGGGAAATAACGTGAAGCTGATTTTTTTTATTTTTAATGTTATTGAGATATAATTTTAATTACATTGCTAATTTTAAATATTGCAATACGTGAAAAAGGACTGGAAAGACATCTGAGCCCTAAATTAACGTAAAATTCCAATATACACTTAAAGTATTTTCATTTAACAATTTTTTAAAACACTGTCATAATTAAAAGTTTTAAGGACCTAACTTGGGGCCGTAAATATATTCTGGAAGATATAAGTACTAGTTAGTTGGTACTTAAAACGAAGTTTCCTCTCCGAGTTGAATATGTATATTCTATAAACATTTTATTAGCTTTACATCATATACTGTATATAGCAACGTAGACAGAGGGAACCTAGTGTTAGCACACTCCGTTCTCCAATTTCTCCTCTCACCAAGTTCTCGAGATATCGCATGTTAAGAAGCAGAACTCAGCGTCGCGTTATTGTTTTGTTACCAGAGCGCGGTAACAAAAATATTTTATTCTTCCAATATAAGAATAGAACTCTGAACCTTCGCGTTTATAGTCTAAAAAGAAAATTATACATACATTTTTTTTTCTTTCTTAGGAATATGTCCCAAGCACAATCATAATCCCTTTCGTTCTCATTTATGTCGAGCTGTAACCATGTAATGACATTTATAAAGCTAAAATTCATCCACTTTTAATACTTTTCTCATTATGAAACTTGGCAATTTTTGCATATCAGGTGACAATATTATATAATAAACTGGCCAAGCTAAATAAAACCGTTTAAATATCATATAATATTAATTAAGACCATATAGTTAGATAACTATTCTTTATTCACCTTTATTAAAAAAAAAATCAGCTTCACGCTGTATCCCGCACACAGCAGGGTAGGCAGAGGAAACCTAGTGTTAAGACACTCCGTTCCAAACTTTCCGCCGAGTTCTGAAGGCATTGCGTGTTGAGAGGCGGAACTCAACGCCGCGCTTTGCCTCGACACCAGAGCGACGAAATTAAAATATAAATGTAAATAAATATTTAATTTCCTCGAGTGGGGATCGAACCCACAACCAGTCGATTTAACAGACACACATTGTGCCACTGCGCCACGACTGGCCCCGTATTATATGTATAGATTTTTAAAATATATCCTACTGAGAAATAAAGTCCAATCTACGTTTATAAATTTTAAATAACAGAGTTCCAGTTTAGTCTATAAAAATATGATAATTATACTTTAATGTAACACAAGTTGTGATTCACAGCTCCACAGTTTCTAGTTATATCTTTTTCTATTTAACAGATATTAGAAGAAAAAAAACGCCTTCCTGTCGAAAAAAAAATATAATTGTTTCATTATATGATAAACGAAAGAAAATAACATTTGAACAAAAAGTTATTTTTTCAAATTGACAAAATTCAATGTATGTCATAATAAAAATTCAAACGAGACTAAAACAAGGCGCAAGGGAAACACAATTAATAAAGGGCTTTATAAATCACGCGAATATTTTGCGAGCTTTAGCTTCCATGAGGGACTATAAAAAACGTTTACATATTATATTTTAAGGATTAGTTAGGGTACAGTAGCAGAATATGCGCACAATAATAAAATAAAATTGACTGCTGTCGGGTAACGTAGCAGTATAAGTACAAGTTCGAATCAAATGTTAAGATAACAGATTTTTTTTCATCTTCACGGTGTATCCAGCATGGAGCAGAGTATGCAGAGAGAATCTGGTGTTAAGACACTCCGCTCCCCACTTTCCTCATCCTTTTTCACTCCTGAATTCTGGAGGCATTGCGTGTTTAGTGGCAGAATTCAACATCGTGCTTTGAATCGATATCAGAGCGAACATATATGTTTTTGCTTATTTTATTTAAATTATTATAATAAAAAAATATTTTTTGTAGCTTAGTTTTATCTTAAGCTGTTATTAACGAGATTTAAGAAAGTTAATTTCAAATAACAAATAAAGTAACACAACAGTTTACAGTATATTTTATTAAACTTATAATATCCGAATATATCTAGATATAATATAACCAAAATTTTAACAATAAAATAATAATGAATAATAATAAGCAATAATAAAAATTGAGGCCAGTCGTGGCGCAGCGGTACAAAGTGTGACTGTAAAACCGACTGGTTATGGGTTCGATCCCCACTCGAGGAGATGAAATATTTACTTAAATTTATATTTCTATGTCTTCTCTTCGTCTTACACTAGATTCCCTCTGCCTACCCTGTGGTGTGCGGGATACAGCGTGAAGCTGAAAAAAATAATAATAATCAAACTGTTACATAAATTGTAGCCTATGTGCTATTCTGTTGTGTAAGCTAAAGTTTAATCTAAACCTGTTCAGTAGTTTTTTCGTGAAAAACAAACATTCATCCTAACAAACTTTCACATATTATTAAAAAGTAGGATAACATAATTTAATATTTGTCCAATATATTCAATTTCTCAAAGAATCCTTTAAATTAAAATGTTATAAAATTTTAACGATAAATAGATTTTTTAACTAGCTTCTAGAGTTTCTACTCTGATGACATCAGGAAGCTCCTGTCTGTGTCGTCTCGGAATATTAATTACCGCTTAATGAAGTATTTCTTGACTTGACCTTTCTTCATTACTGCGCAATATGCTTATAATATAGTAGAGGAGGCAGATGGAACCTAGTGGTAAGACACTCTGTTCCCTGTTTTAAGCCGAATTCTGTGGGCTTTGCGTGTTAAGTGGCGTAACTCAACGCCACGCTTTTGTCACGACTCCAGAGCGAATAAATTAAAATATTAATATTTATGATCCCAGTCGTGGCGCAGAGGCACAAAGTGTGACTGTAAAATCGACTGATTGTGAATGCGATCCCCATTCGAGGAAGTGAAATATTTATTTACATTTATATTTTCATTTCTTCGCTCTGGTATCGAGGCTAAGCGCGGCGCTTAGTTCCGCCACACAACACGCAATGCCTCCAGAACTCGGCGGAAAGTGGGAAACGGAATGTCTTAACACTAGGGGAACCTAGTGTTAAGACATTCTGCCTACCCTGCTGTGTGCGGGATACAGCGTGAAGCTGATTTATTTTTATTTATTTTATTAATATTTATTTCATTTCCTCGAGTAGGAACCTAACCCATAACCTGTTTCGTTTACAGATTACAGTCATACTTTGTGCCCTTAAGCCGCGACTCTCTTTTAAACAATCATGATGCTCTATTCCATTTTTTTTATCTATTCCGTTGACCCTGCGATGAAAGCTGGAAAGGATCTATCAGCCAAAATGTTTTTTATTTGGAATAATGTAAAAATTTAAAAATCCGTAAAGTAAAAATCGAACCCACAATTATTTCGTGAAAAATTTGAACCATCCCCGAATTCATCTAAAAGACCACTCACATTTTAAGGATTTAATTAAAATATTTATCATATTATGCCTGATCAGTGAAAAAAATATATCTATACATGTATGTGTATTTAGACGTACATACATAAATAATTATTCTAAATGAGTTAAAGTTAATTGACCAAGTGACCCTCGAAACCTTTCGATGTGAGAATTTTAATTAAAAAGGGTTTCGCTGTTTCGTTACTATTAGCCGCGGACTGTCACACTTTGTAGAAGTCGTGTTATCGGTTTGATGTAATTCTGTCTTTTTTAACATATTTTTATAATTGAGGTTAGTCATGGCGCAGTGGCAAACGCGTGTGACTTTAAACGCAACTGGTTGTGGGTTCGATACACACTCAAGGACAAGAAATATTTATTTAAATTTATATTTTCATTTCTTCGCGGCACGCAGTGCCTCCGGAATCCAGCAGCAAATGGGGTGGCGGAGTGTCTTAACTCTACTGTATGCGGGATACAGCGTGAAGTTGTTTGTCCTTATAATTCATCTTTTTCTAAAGCGTATTTTCTGATTAATATGGTTGTGAATTGTAATATTTTTTATTTATTTCAACTTCATGCTGTATCCCGCACGTAGCTAGGTAGGCATGGAGAGCCTAGTCTTAAGACACTCCATTTCTTACTTTCCGACGAATTCTGGAGGCATTACGTGCTGAGTGTCGAAAATTGAAACAACGCTTAAAATTTGCAAATAATTTAAATATTATTTAATCTTCTACAATTGTCTCACTGACTCACTGTCTACATGTTTTAATGTTTTTTTATGAAATTATTAAAATGAATATTTATTTCTGTTCATAGAGTTCATATGATTAATAACGAAAGGTAAACAACTATCTTTTTTTTATTATTCATACATGGTGAGAAAACACAAAATTTACTATTAAAAAGACTATACGATATCCTTGTGAATTTCTTCAACGATTCAAGTAAAACGTTTCGTAAAATATTTTAAAATATATCAAATATATTCCCTCCACGTTGCTTCACAATAGCAAATAGGCTATTTTGGAAGCCACAAAGCGACAAAATTAGAATCCGGTCTATTGATCGAATGCAATTTTAGCCGATTCCCGAATGTGACATAGTTTTAAATTTAAGTTTCAACTTTTAGTCAAAAGCTATGCATTTTTAGTTTATTTATTAATACTTGGTTTTGATTGTTTATGTTAAATGTTTTAATGTTTTTCTTTATGAAATTATAAAAAAAATGTATTTATTTCTGTTTATAGAGTTCATATGATTAATAACGAAAGGTTAAATAACCATATTTTTTATTATTCATTTTAATTTACATAAATATATGTAATATATAGCTATAAGGTAACAAACTTTACTTACTTAAAAATATATTATGTATATATTATTTCAGGTCCCCGCATAGTACGCAGAGAGAACCTAAGACGCTACGTCTTACATTTTTCAGTCGAATTCAAGATATTATTTGTCTTCCCAGAATGGGGATAGAACACACAACCATCGTGCTAACAGAAACAATTTTACTTATTTAGAAAAACGTATAAAAATTTGAACGAAGCGGGATTCGAACCCGCGCCTCCTCGAAACCGACCAGGTGTTCTGACAACTAAGTCATACGTTCTCATCAAGTTACGTCGAAATTTTTATATGCTTGTTACAATTTATTTATGTTGTTATAGGTTTCCAGGAGGCGTGGGTTCGAGTCCCTCTACGTTAAAAATTTTATACGTTTTTCTAAATAAGCATATTTTTTTCCTAAGTGTGGATTAACGCTTTAAAAAATTGTTAGAAATCATTTTCTCATACTTAATTTTGAATTGTATATAAATGTATATATTTTTATTTTCATATATAATTGATATAGTCAATAACAGGTCCAATATTTCAGGTTAACTCTCCTTCTGTTCCTATAATTGGTTACCCATTAAACGAATGGCCTCTTTGATTAAAATCTCCATCCTTAGTTTGTCCTTTTCAGGTAATATTATTTTCAGTTAATTAAACCATCAGTCTCAATTCCTTATAAAATAACGCTCTTAGAGGTAAATGTTGAGTAAAGCTATCATATTTCACTTTTGTTTATCATTTACAGAGACAAAAGACAGAATAAATTGCTTCGGTGTGGTTCTTAGTGGGGCCGTTTGGAATATGTATTTTTCAATAGCGTCTATTAAAATTTTGCCATAATTTTGGCATTTAAAAATTATTGAAATATTTTCGATTGCGATTAATAAAATTGAAATATCTATTATTTATTTAATGTTTTTTTTATTCTCATGTTGTTTATTTAGTTGAAGAAAAAATATCGTTTTAATTTTACACTAACTTTTTTTTATCATCTTCTTTTTTATCATCATCAACTTGCGTGTTGAGTGGCACCATAGCGAAGAAATGGAAAGATAAATTTAAGTAAATATTTCATCTCATCGAGTGGGGATCGAACCCACAACCAGTCGGTTTTACAGTCGCACTTTGTGCCCCTGCGCCACAACTGGCTTTTACACTAACTGATCTATATAATACATATATTTTTAGCAGACTTGGGTGTAGGAATAAAAGGGGAAGAGGGAGAAGGAGGTTTCAGCTAAAATGTCTACTTTGGATTAATCTGGTCCCACTCCACAATTTTTACTAAAACCAAATAAAGCTTGAAAACTTTTATAAAAAACCTTACAAGAATATCTTGTATAAAGAAGCAGTGTCGTAAGTTTTGTGATAACTATAAAAACATCACTTTGACAAATATTTTAACATAAAAGAGAACAAAGACCCGTAAGTTTTTTTTTAGCTTGACATTGTATCCTTCATATAGCAGAGTATCCGGAGAGAACATAGTGATATGACAACGCTTTTGCCAATTAATATATATTTAATGTTATTTCATGAAATAGTCTAGCCCTGAGGCCAGTCGTGGCGCAGGGGCACAAAGTGTGACTGTAAAATCGACTGGTTGTGGGTTCGATCCTCACTCGAGGATATGAAATATTTATTTACATATATATTTTCATATCGTCGCTCTGGTGTCGAGGCATAGCGCGGCGTTGAGTTCCGTCAACACGCATGGTTTTTAGAACTCGGCGGAAAATGATACAGCGTGAAGCTGCTTTTTTTTTATTTAATGCCGTGCTTTGCCTTGTTATTCTTTCCTCATTTCCTCGAGTAGGATTCAATCCTTATGGGTTTGATAATCGACCGTCTCGTATAAAATCAGATCCTACACCGCTATGTAACTTTTAACAGCTCCTGTTTTTAAATATCATAAATTGCATGTATATTTTTTATAAAAAAAATCATATAAAACTACACGCACAAGCTTCACTCTTATTTCTGATCAATTCATATGAAATTCTATATATAATTATATGTATATTATACCATGATCTAATAATTTATAACGAATTGACCAGCGACTAATCGTTGTCGATATAAATATTTCTAAATAAATATTTTTTTCTGGAACAATATAATCAATTCACTAATATAGATTTAATTTACATTTATTGACCTATTAATCAAAAATTAAATTAAATCAGCTTCACGCTGTATCCCGCACACAGCAGGGTAGGCAGAGGGAACCTAGTTAAGACACTCCATTCCCCACTTTCTACCGAATTCTGGAGGCATTGCGTGTTGAGTGGCAGAACTCAACGACGCACTTTTGCCTCGACACCAGAGCGAAGAAATGGAAATATAAATATTTCGTCTCCTCGAGTGGGGATCGAACCCACAACCAGTCGGTTTTACAGTCACACTTTATGCCGCTGCGCCACGACTGGCCTCTATTGACCTACACTGTAACATTAATATTTTTACTTATTTTGTGGAAATTAAGTAAATTTTCACATTGATATTTCTTTTATATTAAATTATTATACATATACGGGTACGGGCTACATAATAATCAGAAGCATTTTGTTGAAACTTGTAGTTAAAAATAACAAAAGACTATAAGTGCCGTAATTTTTAAATACTTACAAATATAATTTTATGATAATTAGTTAAATTATAATAATGAAAAAGCTTAATAACGTTAAAATATGCAGAAATATGCAAGTTTTAAAACGAAATAATGTACACACTGGACGAGAATGATGAATTTGCTTGGAATATTTTAAATATTAATTAAAATAGTTTTCATACAATACACTACCGTCATGGCGCAGGGGAAAAGCGTCTAATTGTAAAACACAATGGTTGTAGGTTCGATCTCCACTCGGGGGTGTGACTATATTATTTTTTTCTCACTCCACGATCTTAGAAGCAAATCAGGACTTTAAACTCTGTTAAATTTATTGAAATTGATTGGGAAGCAGAATCCTTCTGCCAAAATTGCTATGCAGTCAAATAAAGCAAGACAGCCAGTAGCACTAAAACAACTAGTTTTGAAATTTATTATAGCGTATATTTAAATTTATTATATACACTTTAATAGAATATCGTGTCAAATATCGGTATGTAGAGTCGTAAATAACCCACCCACAGTTGGTTTACACCCACTTTATATTTTTGCAATTTTACTATATTTCTAATAGATAGATATATATATACGTGGATTTAGGGGCAAAATTTATGAGTGTTAAAAGTTATAGCGACAAAGAACTTACTTTAACCACCTTTCATTATGTATATGTATATATAGAAAAGCAGACACAAGAGGTAATAGCATTTCAAAGGAGTCTCCAAACTATAAATCAAAAGCTCATATTGTACTCATGTATTATATGTATGTTTACCTAGTTCAAACAGTTATGATAAATTTTTTTTGTTTCTCAGTTTCACGCTGTATCCCGCATAGCGTGCAACAGAGTAGGCAAAATGAGCCTAATGTTAGGACACTCCGTTCTCCACTTTACGCTGAATTTTTGGCACGACACCAGAACGAAGAAATGAAAATATTTAATTTCCTTGTGGAAATCGAACTCACAACCTGTCGCTTTTATAGTACCACTCTTTTATTGTATTTAATATCAATTATCAATTCATTTCTTAATTAATGGCATTCCGAGCGTGCCAGCTGTGTACTTCTGTCAGTCTGTTTGTCAAATCCTTTTTCTAGGAAATGCAGAGGAGCTGAAATTTATATCAAATACTCAGGTCCACTGTCATTTGAAGTTGTGAAAAAATCTACCTTTTAAGCCAACGCAATTAAAAGATACAGCACTTGATGCCGCAAATTTCGTCAAATTTTCGAAACGCGTAAGGGAACCAAAACTTATGGGGTACTTTCCGCCCAATCAGAATGGTTCATCGATAAAAGAATAATTAAGAAAAGTGAAAATTTATAGGAATATTTCATAGAAAGAAAACACTACGAATTTATATTGCAGTTCATTTCATAGAAAATGAGTGTATACGCCCGCAAAATTAAGTTTGTCAACTTTTATAAAGTCTACGTTATTCTATCATCCTAAAATATTTACGGAAGCCTCGGTAGACGAGTCCAACTCGCACTTAACAGGTTTTTTTTTATTCTAGTACTACCTTTTCACAATTTTTTCAAATACATTAATTCTTAGTTACACTATTTAAATACTTTAAATGCAATATACAAATTACATTTTTTTATTATACAAATATAAAAAAGAACGTATTTTCAAACAGCGAAAAATCTTTTACTTTGGGCTATAATTTTTCAAAGCTACTAGGAACACCGGCGATAAATTAAGCTTTTTGCGAGTTTTTCACAAACTACCCGTGTTAGTCAAGTCTTTGGTATAAAATGGAATGATATACAGTGTTAGTATTTTCATAAAACTCCTTTTTGCATTTTCATGTTTCTGCCGTATGAAATTTTAAAATGCTTGCTGTATTGCCAGGCTAATCCTTATACACTATTTCTGGCTATTCACGGATTTTTGAAGTTATTTATTTCTCAAAAATTCGAGTCAATTACAATAATAATATCGTGACTTCATAGACCTATCGGTGCCTTTATGTCGTACACATTTTTAATATAATTTTATTTCACATTTAGAGGCCAGTCGTGGCGGAGGGCACAAAGTGTGACTGTAAAACCGACTGGTTGTGGGTTCGATCCCCACTCGAGGAGATGAAATATTTACTTAAATTTATATTTCCATTTCTTCGCTCTGGTGTCGAGGTTAAGCGCGGCGTTGAGTTCTGCCACTCAACACGCAATGCAGAATTCGGCAGAAAGTGGGGAACGGAGTGTCCTAACACTAGGTTCCCTCTGCCTACCCTGCTGAGTGCGGGATACAGCGTGAAGCTATTTTTTTTGATTTTATGGATTTTTGAAGTTACCTATTATATTTCTCAAAAATTCGAGTCAATAACAATATAATAACGTGACTACACAGATCTACCGGTACCTATATCTCCTACATATTTTTAATATAATTTTAACGTAATTTTATTGCAAGTTTTCAATAGAGCTGTAAGGTGTTGAGCTACTCCACTCAACACGCAATGTTTAGAAAGCAGTGGATGGAGTGTCTTTACACTAAGCTATCCTTTAACTTAAATTCATATCTTGAAACGGTCATTTTATAAGTGCAGACAGTATATCTGTATGTATTTCTAACAAAATTGACACATCACCACTCGTCTTAATTTGTAATATATGTCTATAATGAAGCCGTGGTGGCCTAGAAACATACGCGACGGTCATGGGTTCGATTTCCACAAAAGGAAATGAATTCATGAAAAACAAATTGTTAATTTTTAACAATTTGATATGTACCTATTTTAAAAACGAAGAAAAATTGTCGAACGATCGACGAAGTAAATTGTAAGGTTTTGATTAAAATTTCCATTCTTCTTTGCGGATAATACTGTTGTACTCTTTCCATTCGTTCTCTTTAAACTGTTGCAAATGGAATTTGAGATGTTTTAGATACGAACAATACAATTTTATCTTTCTATCGATATATCGACGTGCTGTACAGTTTCAATAGTTGTAGTATATGTATAAGCAATGTATATTTTTTATATATATATTTTTTATAATAATACTACTAAAGAAAAGGATTTTTTTGACATTACCATGACACCATTCTGACATTATACATGACAGTAAAATAAGACATTTATGTACGAGTTTTGATTCAACAAACAGATATAAATGTATATATTTAGCAAACTACAGTTATTTGCAGAGTTGAATTGTTAAAACCCCTTTATAATTTATTGTATAAATAGCATGGGCATCGCGGCTGAATTTACAAAATTATGCTAAACTTTACGAGATCAGAAAGATCCTTTAAGTGACCGTTTTGATAATTAATTCAAATCCTTTATATCAATTATGGCAGCATGCAGCCTTGAATATAAAACAACAATATAGTAGTTGATAGATTATCCTACTAAAAATAATATTTTTTTTATATTGACACTTTATAGTTTAGTGGGGTAGCCAGAAAGAACGGAACGCCAAACGCTACGGTCTCTACACACCTCTTTCGCATCTTCCACTGTCATCAACCTTTTTATACATATCCTCCCGGGATTCTTCATGCTTATTACTTGACCTTCCCTTAGTGTCATCGATACTGTATTTTCAAAGGTCAACTGAGATCGCCCCTGTCTCTCTTACCACTCACTTTTTCTTCATAAATCTTTTTTTTTATTCTTTCATCACTCATTCTTTGGACGTAGCCAATCCACCTGAGCTGAGCTCAGTTTTCTCTATTTTCACCGTGACATCCTCGACACCGCCATCAAGTACCTACCATTCTGTATATCTCTAAGCTGACTCCGTATATCCTACAAAGAGGTTGCATCTCCACAGCATTCATCTTTGTTTCATTCTTCTTCTATAATGCCCACATTTCGCTGTGGTATAACAATATATTAGCACTACATTGTGTAATAAATGTTTTATTATAAAATAATAGAGGATAACCCCAACCCACTCAACCCAAAGTTCCCCACTTTCCGCCGAATTCTGTAGGCATTGTATATTAGTTACTTTGCCTCATTACCAGAGCGAAAAAATAAAAATATTAAATATTTTATTACCCCAAATGGGAATCGAATCCACAACCTGTCGCGTTCACAGTCGCACGCTTGTGCCCCTGAGCCACGACTGGCCTCACTTATTATATTCCCCGTTTTTGTTTTATTTTAAAATATGTATTTTAATATTGGATGCATTCATTATTTCCACTTCAATTCTCGATTCAGGGATTCAACGATCCATTGATTCGACGGTCGAGTAGCTCGATATGCATGCCCTTGTAAAAAACGATAGCATTTTGTTATATGTGAATGTTATCACAAATTAATGGTAAAAAAAAAATTAAATCAGCTTCACGCTGTATCCCGCACACAGCAGGGGAGGCAGAGGGAACCTAGTGTTAAGACACTCCGCTTCCCACTTTCTGCTGAATTTTGGAGGCATTGCGTGTTAAGTGGCAGAACTCAGCGCCGCGCTCAAACTCGACACCAGAGCGAAGAAATGAAAATATACATTTAAGTAAATATTTCATCTCCTCGAGTGGGGATCGGACCCACAACCAGTCGGTTTAACAGTCACACCTCGTGCCACTGCGCCACGACTGGTATTAATGGTAAAATATTATAAATGTTGACATTATTATAATATATTTACGGGACGTGTCAATAGTATAGTGAAGGTTTATTTAACTAGACAGGTTAATTAAAGTAACATTTTAACTTTAACTTTTAACTCTTCATTTTGAATCAATCATTGAAAATTGAATTAACTTATAATATACTAACGTGTTAGCAGGTTTTTTAGAGCTAAAAATCTTTTCGGTTCTTAGCAAAATATATATCAAAATCTTATATTAAAAAAAAAATACCTGAACTTTCTTAGGAATTAAATATCTAGATCATTATCTCTAGTTATTAACCTAGTTTAAGTAGCAGATAAATATAAAACTGTTGATTAATGCTGATAATAATGAAAAAAAATAAAAAATACGGACCACGTGTCTGTAGTGTTTAGTTAAAATTAAATAAAAGATTTTATATCGTTTGAACTAAAAATACTATCTATTAATAAATAATAATAAAGAGTAGAGAATATTTCCTGTAATTGTACTTGTAGTTGTAGCTCAGTAAATGAGATTTATAAAATCTTTTTTATAAAATTACAATAGACTTTACGTACGAGATGCGTTTTTTGTTCCAGAACTGTCATTGTTCTCGTACCGCCTAATTGAAAATGTTCCAAGCTCTTAAAGACCTCGTTTCTCTTTAATGATCCATAATACACATCTGGTTGACATGCTAAAAAAATTTACTTACGCTATAAAATATGCTTATATTATAGAATAAGCTTAATTTCTACAAACAATCAGCTTCACGCCGTATCCCGCACACAGCAGCGTAGGCAGAGGGATCCTAGTGTTAAGACACTCCGTTCTGCAATTTCCGCCGTATTCTGGAGGCATTGCGTGTTGTGTGGCTGTACTCAACGCCACACTAAATATCTACAATTTTCCCAAATGTCTTCTAGAAATCAAATTTTAAATGAAATGAAACTTTATTTCAAAGTAGTCCTTGGATAATTAAAAATGAATAATTCAATAAAATAACAAGTTGAGAGCGTTCTAATATCGAGAGGAGGAAGGGGGATGTAAATCTTGCCGATGCTATAAAAACTTATGAATAATTTTGTATGTGTTTGTCGGGAATTTGTCACGTTTCGATCTTATCGCATTTGGAGATTGTTTTTATGTATATATACGTATTATATCATACATGTTGTTTTCTTATATTACTTTTCCCTCATGAAAAAAATAATTATTTTATGCTTTTTCTACACTTAGGAAAATATTAAAATATACTTTTTTATCTTACTTTGAGAGGCAGGCCCTAGAGGCCGGTAGTGGCGCAGCGGCACAAAGTGTAACTGTAAAACCGATTGGTTGTGGGTTCGATCCCCACTCGAGGAGTTGAACCCACAACCAGTCGATTTACAGGCACACTTTGTGCCCTTGCGCCACAACTGGCCTGACATATTTGACATAATATGAGAAATGTGAAGGTGGCAACAGTTAAGACCCTTATTTTGACAACAATAGGTAAATCCGTAAATGGTTTTGCTTTAATATCCGAAATACCGTGTGTTTATATTCTATTATATTTTTTTTCAATTTCACGCAATATCCCACGTGAAGCAGGTCTCGTAGTAAGGTAAAAAGAGAGAGCCTACTGCCAAGGTACTCCGTTTCCCACTTTTCGAATCCTGAAATCCCGAATCCTGAAAGCATAGCGTGTTGAGTGGCAGAACTCATGACTCTTGACACACTTGTGGTCGCGCCTTGCCTCGACGCTAGAGCAAAGAAGTGAAAACTATATAACTATATATTTCCTCGACCACGATCGAACCCACTACCTGTTGCGTGTACAGTCAGGGTTTATGCCCCTGCGCCACGACTGGCCGTCAAACCCGTCAATAAGGAATATGCAGTGCCCCCGCTATTTTGTTCGAACGTTCATAGTCATTAAGCAAAATTTATTGCCGATCCAATTTCAGAAGACATTAAGAACCACCCCTAATGTCCATTTGACGAATTTGAGTTTATTGCTTTTCAACGGGACTTTTTTCTATGACTGGTATACTCGTATTTCTCTACTAACAGATATCTGTACATATTCGGGGATTATTGCATGTATCTCTCTAAGCCCTGTTATGCTTCTTCTATATTAACGTCTACGTTTCCAAAAGTTTTAAGATAGTTTGTTTGTGTGTGAGTTTTTCATCTTTCAAGTTCTTGTTGTTACTAACAAACATAGAGTATTGTTGTCGTTTCCACGTAAATAAAATTTACAACTGAAACTTCAAAAAATTTCCGAAAACTTCAATTAATCTTTTACTATAAAATAGACCAAATAAAAAAGAATAATTTATCAACGATGTTCGTTGATATCAACCAATAATTCTACAACGCATTTGAGGCAATTCGAAACCAAACTAAGGGAGGAAGTTTGTAAGATGATAATTGATATTCTATTGATGTCGATGTACATACATACAATAACTACTAACAAAGCTATGACTGATAAAGTTTCAAGACCAGTACGTATTATGTGCTTCGTCATTATTTGTTTAAAGGACGTATGTAAAAATGTTGTCGAAATCACGGCTTCTAGCCTATAAATGGCCATTGGCCGGTCTAATTATTATTAATTGAACATTTCAAAATCAATCTATGCCAGAAATCTATAATTAATTAGTTTTTATTTAGAATAAGGCAGTTAATATAAATGTCTTTAAGGAGTGATATGGTAGTGAAAGTAAAGGACTTGAATACAGATTGCCTCATTGCATCACCAGAATGCGATTAGGCACCACTCTGAAAGAAGTGGCACCTTAAAAGCCAGCAACGCACCTGTAGCTCCTCTGGTGTTTGCATGGGGTCGTGGGCGGCAGTAATCACTTACCATCAGGTGACCCGAACGCTCGTTTGCCTTGTCCTTTTCCATAAAAAAAAGCCTGAATGGGAGTAAACCAAAACTTTACCATACTTAAAAGAGATGAAGAAAAGACGGCATGTAAATTGATGTAAATGGTAAGATATTAGAACAAGAGAATGAAGTGGTATATTTAGGAAGTGAAGTCAGAAAGGTATATGAACAAGGCAAGTATGAAGAAGATGATGACAGTGGACGAGGTGGAAGAGGTATATAAAGAGCATTTTGGCGCTTCATTCTTTCTATCTAATCCGCTAGGGATACAGCGTAAAGATAAGAAAGAGTAAAGTAAAATAAGACTACTTAAATCAAAATTATATACCTTGTTCAAAGTGTAAAGACGGAAATAATATACAAACAATAAAAATATTTCTAGTTGAACTGTTTACTTTAATAATATTTTATCTCTGCTAATACAACGCCAACGACTTTACCAGATTCTGTAGAATCTCTCTCTGCCAAAATGTTCCTCCATAAAGACTTTCAAAAATATGAAAATTATTCAAGTTTATTCTGAATGTGAACGACGCGTGATGTCGCTAAAAGCTAATAAACAAACAACTCTTAAAATATTAGGTACAACAAGTACTTTGGCGTCTCAAGCCTTAGGGATGGAAGGCTATTAAAACTTTCCAAGGGCTTGGAAATGCTTATTTTGAAGTTTACACCTCTTAGGGATCGAGAACTTTTTTAATATCTAACCCTTCTTTTTCAATAACAAGCGATGTTATTTGTCGAAGTTAAGAATATATATCTATAGAGGAAAATTCTAATAATTTAACAAAAAAACATTTTTTTCAATATTTTTTATAGATATATAGCGGTTGTTGCGGAAATAGATTTTGATAATTACATATTTAGAAAATTAAGACGAACAATAAACTGTATACCGCATCTAGCAGAGTAGGCCCAGGGAGCTCAGTCTTAAAAAAATCCGCTTCCCACTTTCCGCTGAATTCTGGAAGCATGGTATGTAGAGCGGCGGAGCTAAACGCCGCGCTTAGCTTCGCCACCATGGCGAACAAATAAAAACATTAAATATTTCATTTCTTTAAATGGGAATCGAACCCACAACCTGCCACGTTTACAGACATAGGCTTGTGCCTCTGTGCCACGACTTCCCAATGGTATACTGGAATTTTAGGTAAACATGAAAAACAAAAATATTACAAACTTTTATTCAACCTTTGATTCTTACAGCGGGTCACATAAACACAAACGAAACTGGATGCACTTAAAACACAACGTTGTACGCCAAAGCCAAGCTAAAGCTTTTTACATATAATGAAGTGGCCGCACCTTACGAGAGGTTTGTTGCGGAAATAGGAGTGTTGTTTGTATGTGCAGGTACAGGATTTAGCTTAAGACTTTTACTGTATTTCATTATATATTAACATTAAAGATAACAAACAGTCTCAACAATTATGTTGTCAAGCGTCAGTTCGGTGCTTAGAACATATCGTGAGTTCAAAGCCAATTCTAAATATATTTTTAAAAAATATAAATTAATAAAAAATCAAGTATAATTAATTGAGGCCAGTCGTGGCGTAGGGGCACAAAGTGTGCCTGTAAATCGACTGATTGTGGATTCGATCCCCACTCAAGGAGATTAAATATTTATTTACATTTATACATTTATATTTTTATTTCTCCGCTCTGATGTCGAGTGGAAAGCGCAGCGTTGAGTTCCGCCACTCAACACGCAATGCCTCCAGAAATTGGCGGAAAGTGGGGAACGGAGTGTCTTAACACTAGGTTCCCTCTGCCTACCCTGAAGTGAAGCTGGAAAAAGATTGTGAATGGGTGTGTTAAAAGTAGTGACGTAACTAAATGATTAATATATCTATGATAATAACATATATATTATGTCGATATTCTATACGAACTATATTAACTTTTTTTTATCGATTAATATCTAAAACCGATATACAAAAAGCTATTCAATTTCAGCAATAAAAATTTAGTTCAGCATCCGCTTGATTTATTTTACAGTCGTTAGTCGTTCTATCTGTTAGCGTTACGCAACTCTTGACGTTTGCCCTTTCGTTTTAGTAGTTGGCTATACAAATGGCGTCGCTGTGTTTTAATGATAAAATTTGTAGGTATATCTATATGAAATCTATGTTGATTTAAAGTTATAATATATGTACGAGTCCGTCGTGACACAGGAGCACAGGCGTGTGGCTGTAACGCCAGGTTTGTGGGTTCGATTTGCACTCGTGGGAATGAATTATGATTTATTTTCATTTCTTCGCTCTAATACCAAAGCAAAAGCACAGCGTTGAGCACCACCACTCAGCACATAATGCCCCGAAAAATCGTTGGAAAGTGGAGAGCGGAGTGTGTAAACACTAGATTCCGCAATGAAGCTGCTAAATAATAATATATACATAAATGCCAAATTCAATGTAATATCTTCTGGTACTAAATAACCATTACATTAGTTTATATTGTCAATACTCTACTATAACAGATCTGTTTCTCATTAATTGCTATGCATGCATGCATAGAAGATCATGAAATTTTGAAGTTTACCAGATAGCTATTAGTTTGAATATGTGCTATTTTTGTTCCCAAAAGTTCCAGAACGAACTTATAAAATATGTATTGTTACAACTCCTTGCTCTGGGGAGCGTTAAAGCAGTCAGTTCTTTGTCTGATATGTTTATATATAGCCTCATCACTCTAATTTAAAAAGTTTTTATTTTAAATATGCATAAAATATATAGTGTACTAGCATTCAGGAATATTGTTCAGGATTTAATTATCTGCTATGCTTATATGAATAGTAATTTACGAAAAACAGGAATATCTGATATAGTAGAATGCTGGCAACATAATTTAGTGTAATGGTTATATTTAGTACTAATAGACATTTTAAAATAAATAATTAATCAATAAATAAAAAAATAAAAAACCAGCTTCGCGCTGTATCCCGCATAAAGCAGAGACAGAGGGAACCTAGTGTTAGGACACTCCGTATCGCATTTAAACTTGAAGAATAATAATATAAATTTAAATAAATATTTCATGCCCTCGAGTCGAACCCACAACCAGTCTCTTTTACAGTCACACTTTGTGCCTCTGCGCCACGACTGACTTGTAATTGTAAAATATAGATACAAATAAAATCTTAAAGATCCCTTTATTCTCCGGCTTCCCTAAAAATAAGGTCTTGCCGTTAAAAATCAAACAAGTTCATTCTATTTGAGAGATGATATACAACTTTGCACTTTATGCATTCAAAGTATTAAAATAAAAATATTACATATTTCCACAGCATGGAATCCAAAACGGCCAGAATGTCCATACCTTTACCAGCCGCGCTACGGTATGAGTCTATATTTATAATGCAATATCACGTATACGTTTGAATAGCTTATATGAAAATTATATAAATACAATTTCAAATAATAAAAGCTAATAAGGCCTCCATTTTAATATTTTTTCAAATAAAGGGTCGGAGTGAGTTTTATACATTTACAAAAAACTATTTTAACCTGAATCCTGATATTTAAAAATCTAAATATATATTTTTTTTTATTAGAAAAATAGCCAGTTTGGCACCAACTCCATAAATAGCGTAAAGTCGTGTATAAATGTCAATAATCTCTTTCATTTCATCTTTCCTTCAACTTTTTTGCTTTTCATTTTTATTTTACTTTGTGCTTATAAATAAGTATAGTTCTGAAGTAATTTTTATTTATTTTTTTCTTTACTTATAGGTAAGATTGCTAATCACTTTTCTAATGTGTTTTTTCTCTTGAGTACGAAATAAAACAAAAAACATATAAAAACGGTTTGCGTGGCCTGGAAATATATGAAGAAACGTAACGAGACTTATGGGACGACCTTGTATTATATAAAACGGATTTTTATATAAATTAAGCTTGTTTTATATAAAGTAATTTGCTTTTATAAATGCACATGTAGGTATACCAAAATAACCGATATACATATAATACCATGGAATTAAGTAGATCAGTTATCAATTGGCTTACCCCAAGTGCTCCTTAAGTGAGAGAGTCCCTTACATCTAATACAGCACTTTTGTTAACATTTTTTTTTAAATATCTCAACGTGTATAATGTTTATACCTAAGTACTATGTATACATATTAAATATAATTTATTACAGCTTTAACTACTTTCTTCTCAAAATCACTTTGCAATAGTTTCTTATATTTTTACATTTACATGTACATACATACGCGCCTGCGAGTCCAGCCGAGTTAAGCTAGAAACGTGCAATTACACGAACCATTTATAGTTACTTTTGGGCCCTTCATAACTTATAAATTTAGCAAATTTTGTTGTAATCCCCTAGCTTGTAATGAATATAAAATTTAAAGAAAAAAAGGTTATTGATTAAGAAACAGTTTTTTGTGACTGACTCACTCACTCTAAAACCTAAACCTAACCCACTTTTAGATGACCTAAAGTGTGATATTTGATACCAAGAAAAAAAAATCTAATTACAAACTGTAAATTAATAATAAATTGAGTGTTAAAGTTAGATAAAAGAATGTAGGAAAATGAAATAACTTTAAAAATGTGAGTCTAATTGTAAATGTGCTTAATTTCTTTACGAAAAGTAATGATATAACATCAAAATCAAATCTGAAATGAGAGCCAAGTTAAATATTAAGTAATGCGTCATTATCGATTTCACCGACAAACTAATAGGAGATCTATTAATGAGTTTCAAGTTCACTCGGGATAAAATTCAAGATAAAATTCATTTTAGTTAGCTATTTTTTACCACCAGGCAACAAACCAAATATCAACTTCATAGTCCAGTTTGCGCTGTAAGTACGCTGACTTGCATATATTTACGTATAATAGCCAGAACATAATAAAGGAGAATGGAGTGTCTTAACACTAGGTTTCCTCTGCCTACTGTATGCGTGATTATAATCTGATATAATATAATCGATAGATTTTAGTCTTAGTCAGCTGGTCCGCAGATTAGCCCAGATAAACAGACAGACGAAGATGTTAAAATTGTTTAATTGTGTGGTATCGTATAAATAACTATAGGCACAGTCAGTCAAACTGAAAGCTAAAGATTCAGCCAGTTCAGTAAAACAGTCGTATAAAATAACTGTTATAGCAATTAGGAAATTTGTGGAACTAAGTACTTTAAATTGAGATAACGTTTTTATTTATGAACCGTTTGTAATAAAAATCAAAATCCAATAGTGAATTTAAATCGGTTGAGTCAATTCTGAGATTAGCGATAACAAACGCACAGACAAACAGACAAAAATTTTAAAAATCTTTGTTTTGTGTTCTATCACATTCATAAAGTAAAGTTATAAGATTTTTATTTCAAATATCTTCCAAGTACAGACACCGATCTATTTCGATTTTATTATAATTTTCAATAGATTACGTTCAAATTAATAGTATTTCTATAGCATCTAGTAATTTGTTATCTTTTGTTAAAATGAAAAATACCAATCGAGAAAGGCTGGCACCCTGCCATATACATGAAATGAAATTTTAGCTATTAAATTTAATGAGTCGAAATTAGCACAAGGCTTCAGCACTAAATGAAAACAAAAGTAATTAAAAGTAATGATTTTAGATCATAATTTGGATGGCGTGAATAAAAAAAAAGGTTTTGGCAGCGAATCAACTACCTATATTATAATATTGTTAGAAATCGAAAGCGGTTATCATTTTTAAAAATAACACCATAAAAACACACATCGTCTATGTATTTCTAAACTATTTAGAAAGGGATACTATGTAATTGCTATAAATGATATGTATCACCTACTAACAATACTTCACACTAGTTTCCTTCCAATAAGGGCCATTGCTTACAAGCTACCCCCGATTGACACAATTCCACTGCTTTTATAGTTATTTTCACCTAAATCTACACTCTTTTACACGAGTTCGCTAACAATATATTATATTTCAAATGTCAGTCAATCAATTACTATTATAAAAAAATAATTAATATCATAAGAATAATACCATGTATTGCTATATAAAAAAAATAAAGATTGTCTAATATTTTTTAAATGAAAATAAAATAAAAATACAACCAACAACAAGAGACGTAGCTTGGTTTTTACCAAATTTGTGGACTTGAGTTTTTTTTTAATCATTTCATATGTTGACGTTAGTACTACGAAAATCAAATAAATTTTAATTTGACTTGTAGTTGTAGAGCGTGTAATATTAAAACAGTTTGTAAAAGAAAGTAAAAATAAATGTAATCAAATTTTCTCTTTGCAACTTCTTAATCTTATTGTAACAATTTGAATTTGTGTGAAAATGTTAAATGAAAAAATTAACAAATAAATTCCCATGTGTTTATTTGTGTGTATTTTGCTTCTATTTTCTTTCTACTGTATAGGGAACATACCTATATATGATAGAATAAATTTGAGGGTGACCTGAAATCCTAGAATTTCCATATTTCTTTAGCACAAGAGCCGAAAATACGAATACCAAAAATCTATTATATCAAGACATTTTTATTTTATTCTCAATTAATTCTAATAACCATTACCTATAAAACATTTGAGTTATCAAATTTAATAAGTAAAATATATCAATTATAATTATTTTCTTTACAAAAATAAAACAGCCTCGTTAGGAGATCGTATGTTTATTTATCAGTCAAGTTTCGATGGTCTCAAATTGACATTATCGGGGTGAAGTTGTAATGAGGGTCGAATTTTGTATAGCTCCTTGGGGAGATTTTCGATGTCGATTACTACATCTCCAAGGACGATTTTAGATTTCTTCCTAACATATACATAAGCAATGCACATATATATTAGATATTTGTTTATTCTTACAGAATTATCTATATTAAAAATGTTAAATTTCTTTTTGTTTGTCACTCGCTTATTTGTATTAAAACATTACTCTTTTTATTTTTGTCGATTTACGATTGTAGATAAAAAAGCAAAAATTATTATACTATATATAAAGAAAATACCATTTTTTTTTAATGTGGAAAGCGCGGCGTTAAGTTCCGCCCTAAGCACCCAATGCCACCGAAATTCAGCGTAAAGTACACTGCTACATGCAGAATTAAGCGTGAAGCTGAAAAAATCCTTTAGTTTATCATTGATTTAGTAAAATAGTTCAAATACTATTCCATATAAGAGTTTCTAAGTAATACAAGTAAAAATAAATATTGGAAACAAGCTTTATATATTACGTCCTTATAAAACTGAAACGTATAAAAAAAATTACTTTTATTTCGAATCTTTTTAGCTTCTTCAACCATTTTATTGAAAACGAAATAGTTTTCTAAATAAACGTTGTATCTGAAAGACATCTATTAAATGCAGGAATTGTGAATTTATTCCGCGAGGCAAAATTTTGTCATATACAGGCTGTTTTATTTATTATATTTTTTTATTGTTTTACAATTTGTTATTTGACTTTAGTGTTTATTTAAATGTAATCTTCGTAAAATACTCATTTTAATTAGATTATTTGATACTTTATAACTTATAATCGTATCGCAATTTTATAATTTATTGTATATTGAATCTGGCCCTGTATTGTATTTATTTTAAATTTTAGTAAACTTATTTTTATCGAAGCGAATATGGTCAAAGCTAATACTACTAAATTATTTTAAAATATTTCCGTGTGTAATTTGTGAAAATCTTACCATATTTTATTTTCTTTATTTCGTATTATTAAACACTTTATGGTTGATTACTTTTTGTTATTTATAAACTATGTTTTACTTTATGAAAACGCTCACAATGATTAATATGTATATTGATAACTTTATTCTCATTAAGGACTATATAATTTCTTTCGATAAATAAACAAACTCTATAACCACATAATATAACGGATATGAAAATCTTCTAGCTTTATCTATATCTTACTTTAAAAGCAGTAATATATTTTTTAATATAATATATGTATATTTTTATATTCGGAATTTAATTAACTATACTAAGACTACATTGGCGTATAATATATTTATTAATACATTGATTGAGGCCAGTCGTGGCGCAGCGGCACGAGATGTGACTGTAAAAGACTGTAAAACGACTGGTTGTGGGTTCGATCACCACTCGAGGAGATGAAATATTTACTTAAATTTATGTTTCCATTTCTCCTCTCTGGTGTCGAGGTTAAGCGCGGCGTTGAGTTCTGCCACCCAACACGCAATGCCTCCAGAATTCGGCAGAAAGTGGGGAACGGAGTGTCTTAACACTAGGTTCCCTCTGCCGACCCTGCTGTGTGCGGGATACAGTGTGAAGCTAATTTAATTTATTTTAATACATTGATTCATAGTATGTCTCAATTACAGACCAAATTTACATGTAAATTAAAATTATTATTCACATCACCTAAACTGATAAATGCTTTTAATATATAAGATAGATCACCCTGTATAATCTTCAATATCTTGAGGTAATACGAGTATGAGCTTTTCGAATGATACTCAAAGAATAATGAGATGAGCCATTAGCGTACATCGGAATATATTTTATAAATTATATAATATCTTTCTCTTTAAGAAGCTTACGTGTGTCATCTCGTACTTTCATTTTTATTGATATTTTTATCTCTCTATTTGTATGAAAAATGTAATATTTCTTAAATTATAGATCAGTTACGTTTTCATGTATATATTTTTTTGTGTTATTAGTTTTCATGTATATATTTTTTTGTGATCCACGTGTTTCAGTAACTAATGTTGACTTTATTGTTAAGTGAGCTTTTTACGTAGGTAGGCAGAGGTAACCTAGATAAGACACTCCTTTCCGAACGCTGGAGGCATTTTGTATTGAGTGGCGGAACTCAATGCCACTCTTTGCCCACCAGAGCGAAGAAATGAAAATATTCAATATTTCGAAAAACATCGAACCTACAACCAGTTGCAACATGTGCGTGTGCGAATAAATGTTATCGTAACACTAATATTTTCGTAGCTATAATAATTAAAATGATGATCTATATAAAAAATATATTTAAAAAATATATATCCAAGCTAGTCAGTAATGTCAAAATAAATATTTGTATTTAGTGTATGCAAGATAAAGAGTAAAACCAACAAACTAATTAAACATGTACCCAAAGCTCATTTCATAAACTTATGTACACTTGTTATAATTGCAGTAACTGCTATGAGATTTATATTCTATATGTCTTGAGATTTATATTCTATATTTCATTTACATAACTAAGCAATACTTCCGATATTTTCAAACAATTTTCCATATAAAAATAAAAAATACAAAAAAAGATCAAAGATCAGCTAAATTGAAAGCGTTCAATGTAGAAAACAGTAATAAATAATGAAATTTTGAAATACTTTTATTATATTCAATATAGACCTGGAGAGGTCCTTCATTTGACGATTTTCAATTTCCGGCATTATGCCATCTTAGATCATATTTGATTTTTCGTTTGTTAACTCATAGAATGATTTGATTTTCTTGATTATGATATAATAAAAGGTATTGTGGAAATATTTTATTTTTAGAACTTCACCTTCATAACTTTTTATTTTTTAATAAAAAAAAAAAGTTTTTGAAGTTAAAATAAAATTTATATTTAGAAAGATATTAGCAATAGCATTAGCTATTAAGGAAATTTAATTAAAAAATAAAACTTTTTTTATGTATGTTTGACAAAACCTGTAGAGTAGGCACTACCTCATCTAATCAAACATCTATTACTTTTCATCTGGTGGAAGCCACATTACCTATAATTTGAAGTATTTATAGATAGATGTATAAAACTGTAATTTTTCTTAAATATTAGTCTTTCGAACCATGACTACCAAAGTAGAATATTTCCAAAGTGGTAAAATGTGTTAACACAATCCTCTGAAAACTTTTTAATTTTAATGAATACCACTTCGATAGAAATATTTTGAACGGGAAATATCAATTTGCAGCAGTTTGTGAAATACAACGTTTTCAAAAATTCCAACAATATTTTGATCATAAAATAAATCAGCTTCACGCTGTATCCCACACAGCAGGGTAGGAAGAGGGAGGGAACCTAGTGTTAACACACTCCGTTCCCCACTTTCTGCCAAATTCTGGAGGCGTGTTCAGTGGCAGAATTCAACGCCGCGCTTTGCCTCGACACCAGAGCGAAGAAATGGAAATATAAATTTAAGTAAATATTTCATCTCCTCGAGTGGGGAACGAACCCACAACCAGTCGGTTTTACAGTCACGCTATGTGCCGCTGCTCCACGACTGGCTTATTATAGTTGAAAAAAAAAAGAAAAAGAAAATCAAAACCATTGTATTTTATACGTTCACATAGAAGAAATTTACGTCCACGATACATCTTAAAGATATATGTTTTTCAACATACCAAGGTTAAAAGCATAACATTTTTCAAGTTGACTTATATTTAAAATATAAGTTAAAAATAAGTTCTGACAAGGAAGATGAAATGGAACCAGATTTTCTCTATAAATATCTACTTACTATGAATTTACCCCGCTGAGTGCAATCTGCTGTCCAATGCAAAGTTTGCGGTATCGAACTTTTAATATTGTTTTAAATTTCTTTTGCATACTTATTTATTTCTCGCCACCGATATGCGCGCCGATGCAAAGGAGATTATAGGAAGAAAATTTTGTGGATGATGAAGAGCGTCTCTTCATATATTTTTCTCGTTCTTTACCTATATATTTTCTCAAAATTTTTGAGGCCGGTCGTGGCGCAGAGGCACTAAGTGTGACTGTAAAATCGACTGGTTGTGGGTTCGATCCCCACTCGAGGAACTGAAATATTTATTTACATTTATATTTTCATTTCTTCGCTCTGGTGTCGAGGCAAAGTGCGGCGTTGAATTCCGCCACTCAGCACGCAATGCCTCCAGAATTCGGCGGAAAGTGGGGAACGGAGTGTCTTAACACTAGATTTCTTCTGCCTACCCTGTCTGATGTGTGCGGTATACAGCGTGAAGCTGATAATAAATTACTCAATTTTCCACTTTTTACAATTCGTTTCTATGGAAAATTTTTCTGAAATTATCTATTAATTATTCCTATCTTTTTTTCAGCTTCACGCTGTATGCCGCATAAGACAGGATATGCAAAGCGAACAAGGGAACTATGTTCCCTTGTTCGCATTCTTAAGACACTGCCGTTCCCCATTCTCCACCTAATTCTGAAGGCATTGCGTGTTAAGCTGCAGAACTCAACGCCGCGATTTACCTTGTTAAAAGTGCGAGGAAATGAAAATATTAAATATTTATTTTCATATCAAGCTTCCAACATAAATAATAATTAAACGCATTTAGATAAGAGAAGATCAGATACCTGATGGTCTCTTATCTAAGCCAACATCTTAAATAATCATAGCTTCTATTCCAGCAAAGGTAACAATCGAACCAGCACAAATATTTACCCTAAACCTAGTTGATGTGAGCTAAACTCCGTTAGCCTATGTACCTACGTATGTAGAAATTCACAGCACAAAATGTTCAACCGTTTCTTCGACTTATCATTCTCTTAGAAGATTAATTAGGTGAAAACAATAAATTCTCCACGGCGAAAATCGAACCTACAACCTGTCGCGTTTACAGACGCAAGCTTGTGCCCCTGCGCCACGACTGGCCTCTTTTCTTATCAAACTTTCAACATAAATAATCCAATATCTTAAATAATCTTCTATTTCAGCCGTGGCGCAGCGGCAGGAGGTGTGACTGTAAAACCGACTGGTTGTGGGTTCGATTCACACTCGAGGAGATGAAATATTTACTTAAATTTATCCATTTCTTCGCTCTGGTGTTGAGGTTAAGCGCGGCGTTGAGTTCTGCCATTCAACACGCAATGCCTCCAGAATACGGCAGAAAGTGAGGGACGGAGTGTCATAACACTAGGTGCCCTCTGTCTACCCTGCTGTGTGCGGGATACAGAGTGAAGCTGATTCTATTCCAGCAAAGGTAATAATCGAACCTGTACAAATATTTACCCTAAGCCTAGTAGATGTGGACTAGACTCCTAAGCGCTATATAAGTAAGCCTCTGTACCTACATACATAGGGAATTCACAGTACAAAATGTTCAACAATTTCTTCGACTTAAAATTCTCTTACACAATTAATTGGATAAAAGCAATAATGTTCCTGGTTCTGTATTGTTCTCTTGATGGAACAACGAGGTCTGGTCGCAATTGGATTTATCGTCTAACCAATACAGGAACTTTGAGATATGATATGTATTTAGCAAAAATTGTTTAAACAATCTATATATATAAAAGGACTTGTGCTGACTGACTGAGCAAGGACAAGAGAAGAAGAAGGAAGGAAGGAAGGAGAAGACGCACGCAGAGCCGTAACTGCTGATGGTAGAAACGTGAAATGTGGGCAAATGTTTATTTTCATATTCTGGACATCCACTAAGAAGGGAATTTGAAAATTTTTTACCCTAAAGGGACGAAATAGGGGTTGAAAGTTTGTATGGAAAAAAAAATTAATCTGTACCGATTTTTATAAAATTTGAAATTCAGACTCTTAAAAATATTTCATTGAACACGTGTTTCATGGTTTTTAATAATTCACCCCCTAAAGGTTCAAATAAGGGGTTGAAAGTTTATATGGAAAAATCTTTAAAGTGCCACCGATTTTTATAAAAATTTTAATACAGACTGTTAAAAATATTTTATTGAACACGTGTTTTGTGGTTTTTTTAGAATTCACTCCTAATAAGCGAGCAAAGCCGCGCGCGCCCTCTAGTCTTATTATATTTAGCTTACGTTGGTAAATTATTAAAAAAAAATGCTTCACGCTGTATCCCGCACATAGCACATTAAAGATGACAGGCAGAGGGAACGTAATCTAAGTTTAAAACTGTCCGTTTCCCAGTTTTCGCCCAGCTTCTCAAACATAGCGTGTTGAATGACGTAATTTAACAACGAAATTAGTAGACTAATCGCGTATAGCAGGAAAATGAAACTAACTCACTTCCCCGAATGGGGATTAAACCCAAAATCCCCGCGATTACTCAGACGCTATCTTACTACGCCACGATGGCCAGTATTACATTATAGTATTACGATCGTCGAATCGTCGAATTTATTAGAAGTCTTAGGCTAAAATAGTACCTATTACAGGTAGTACTTTAGCCTAAGAATTCTAATAAATTCAACCAATTTATCAAAGGAGAAAAATTAAATGAATAAAGAACCGCTATACCTCATATAAAAATAACCGAGATGTTTAAATCCAAAGCATTTGTAACATTCGCGAAGTAAATTATGTTATGAGAAATTATTAAGCCACCCACATATATACGACTAAGTACACATTTATTTCCGTCGAGCAAAATTATAATATACGAATTCCTGCCTATATATATATGAGGCCAGTCGTGGCGCAGTGGCACGAGGTGTGACTGTAAAACCGACTGGTTGTGGGTTCGATCCCTGCTCGAGGAGATGAAATATTTACTTAAATTTATATTTCTATTTCTTCGCTCTGGTGTCGAGGTTAAGCGCAGCGTTGAGTTGTGCCACTCAACACGCAATGCCTCCAGAACGCGGCAGAAAGTGGGGAACGGAGTGTCCTAACAATAGGCTCCCTCTGCCTACCCTGCTGTGTGCGGGATACAGCGTGAAGCTGATTTTTTATATATATATAGCACATCCATTGTAATGGTAACAGTTATTGATTGAGAGTAACAAATTAAATTCAACTTCACACAAACTTCATAGACCGTGTCAAAACTTATGAAACTGGCAAGAATTTTAAGCGAGATGGAATAAATTTTCTACTTTCACGTAGCTACTACTACGGTAAATATAATTAATTAACAAATAACACAGAAATGGGTCACTAAATTCTCCGTCATCATCATTTTTTTTCAAATATTGGCGATATTTGAAAAAAAATGATTATGGCGATAGTTATTTGTATGAAAAAAAAATCCCACTTAGTTTTGCGCCAGAAAAAAGGAAACCTGTAAATTCATATCTATACTTATAATAAAATCATAATGGATCGATGTCTATACTGGGGGGCCTTTATTTATGTAATAGAACCCAAAACAATGATTTTTAAAAATATTGTCTGTTTGTCTGTGCGTTTGTTCACGCTAATCTCAGAATCAGCTTCACCGATTTAAATGCAGTTTTCACTACTGGATTCTGGCAAGATTCTGAAATGGGGTTTGTTTTATTACAATCGGTTCATAAATAAAAAAGTTATGTCAATTTAAAGTACTTGGTTCAACAAATTTGCTACTATAACATTTATTTTATACAACTGTTTTATTAAATTGGCTATATCTTTAGTTTCCAATGTTTTTAAAAGCAATCTTATTTTTTCTATATTATGAAGCATTTTTTCACTTGGAAAAAACTCATTCCACAGCCTCTGCTTCTCAAATTATGTGGAGCTAAAAACTTTTAACAATTTTTACTTCCAAATACTTAACTTACTTTAATCTTTACTTACTTTAATCTAAACAAATAAAATCATAGGCAGAAAATATAACTACTGCTTCTATCTTTACATTTATAGTTTGAGAAGCAAATATTATTTTTACAGTGACTTTATTATAATAATATGGGAATTTATCTTATTTTATTTTAAAAGTAGCTGCTACAAACAATTAACATTGAAGGTTTAATTATTGTTTCACCATATCAACACCATGTTAATCTTGCAATACTCTATAATCTTTCTGAAACTAGGTATATTTTAAATATTTCGAGTAGAATTGAATTACAGCACTGCAGGGTAGGCAGAGGGAACCTAGTGTAAGACACTCCGTTCCCCATATTCTGCCGAATTCTGGAAACATTGCGTGTTAAGTGGCAGAACTCAACACCGCGCTTTGCCTCGACACCAGAGCGATGAAATGGAAATATAAATTTAAGTAAATATTTCATCTCCTCGAGTGGGGATGGAACCCACAACCACTCGGTTTTACAGTCACACTTTGTGCCGCTGCGCCACGACTGGCCTCAAAAACTAAATGCTGTTAAAACTAAATGCCCATGGTATAACCTCTTTACATACTAGTATTTCTAATTTTGATAAATAAAAACACACATTGGCCACTGTATAACTGCGCTACTATTGTCTTATTCCAATCTCAAAACTTACAACATTCAAAGAAACAGAACAAGAAATAGAAACATAAATTTTACATTACAGAAACATGCAGTGTTTCTTATTCCAGAAGCTGTTCCCTGATAAGTTTGCCAAAGCGAAATTTCTGATGAAAAGCGTAAAGTAAAACTCGTTCGCGTTACATAGAATATTTGACTTTTCATCCGTTACGTCGCTTTACAAATAAGATGAATTCGTTAGGACGACTGTTTAAATGTATACTTTAAGGTGTATTTTTATCATATAAAACAAAAGTAAAGTAAATTTAATATTTTTATTAATTTAATAGTCGATGCTAGATTAATATGGTATGTAAAAATTTCTATGAGCCAGAATTTATGTTAAACATTGGGTTCCCAGGTTCCCTCTTCATATCATGCCGTGTGCGGGGTACAATATAAAACCGAAATAACAAAATATTTCGAGTTTTTTTCTTTATACATCTATTTCTTTTTGCGGGAATTGCTTAGAATTAGAGAGAATTTGACATTAAGTGTTCAATATATCATTTTAAATTAGTAAGATCTCGTAAAAAGATTAAAAGCAAATCGATTGGATAATAAAAATTATGTAAACTGCAACACGTGTATGTGATTTTAACTTTAATTGCATAATTATACTATAACAAATTTAATAATTAAATTTAAAATATGTAACTTACTACGTACGTAAATAATTAAATACGTATTATATCATGTAAATTATTCTCCTTATATACACTACTACTACTAAACTATATATACGACAGAAAAAAATATATTTCCTATAAGTTTACTGATAGCACACCTGTGCTCTACTGTTTGTCATTGACATCATTTTGTTGTGTTATGGAATCCTAGAACACAACCCTATTTGTATCTATTCTTTTCCGGTTTTCTATGAACTATTTTTATTAACCCTAAAAAGAAAGTCATATTTTTGCGTAAGTAAATGATACATCAATATAGTTTTTTTTAACATACATCGGGATATATTTATTATATTAATATAACAAATAGTACAAAATACTGATATTTTTTTAGAAAAAAAAAACTAAACTTGAACTTATTCTACAAATCCAGAAAAGTTTGTGAACATAATTTTTTTTTCTGAAATTATTCAAAAATATTTAAAGAATATTAGAATAATATATTCTACTTATTTTTTAAGTGTTGTTCCACACTTAGGAAAGAAAAATACTTATTTAGAAAACGTATAATATAAAAATTTGAACGTAGCGGGACTGGCTACTGGCGCAGGTTCTAGTCCCGCTACATTCAATTTTTTATACGTTTTTTTATACGTTAAATATAAAAGTCGGCTAAAAACAGCTTTGGCAAATATACATTTTATGTTCTCCGTAAATGACTTTTTGTATATAATTAGTATCTAGTTTTGACTTTCGCCTAATTTTATAGAGGCAGTAAATACAAAGAATATATTTTTAAAAAATAAAAAAAATACGTGTTGAGTGACAGGAGGTACTCAACGCTGCGCTTTGCCTCGTTACCAAAACTAAGAAATTAAAATATTAAATAATTCATTGCCTCGAGTGGGAATCGAACCCACAATCTTTCGCGTTTACCGTTATACATTACGTATTTTTGCATATTTAAAACACTATAAAAAAGCAATGCAAAATAAACAGAACGTCAAGCAATATCGTCATCATAAGTAAAAATTCCTCCATCCCGTGTCACCGCACTGCCTCTCTCATACATGACTTTGAGCGATCGTCGCAATTTACAGCATAAAAACTTTTTCGAATAAAAATGAGATATCTCCGATACTGGGAACATCTACCCGTGGGGAAGTACTCACGCCCATCTAAAATATTTAAATAATATTAAAGAAGATCTAAAGATTTTCTTTTAATAATCATAATCCTAATTTTTATTCATATATTGTATTCTATACACAAATGTGTATTTAAGATATTTACATATTTTTTTTAGCTTCACGCTGTATCCAACATACTTACATACACTTCCCCCACCTTCCGCCGAATTCTAGAGGCATTGAGATAGGAGTGGCGAAACTCAACTCCACGCTTTTGCCTCGTTAGCACAGCGTATGAAATATTTCACTTCCTCGAGCGAGAATCGAACTTTAAACCTGTCACGTTTACAGTCGCACGCTTGTCCTCTGCGCCACGACTGGCCTCAATATTGTAATAGTATTATTATATAACTATATGTATAACTAGAGGGCGCGCGCGGCTTCGCCCGCTTATTAGGAGTGAATTCTAAAAAAACCACGAAACACGTGTTCAATAAAATATTTTTAACAGTCTGAATTAAATTTTTTATAAAAATCGGTGGCAATTTAAAGATTTTTCCATATAAACTTTCAACCCCTTATTTGAACCCTTAGGGGGTGAATTCTTAAAAACCATGAAACACGTGTTCAATTAAATATTTTTAAGAGTCTGAATTTCAAATTTTATAAAAATCGGTGCAGATTAAATTTTTTTTCCATACAAACTTTCAACCCCTATTTCATCCCTTTAAGGTTAAAATTTTTCAAATTCCCTTCTTAGTGGATGTCCAGAATATGAAAATAAACATCTGCCCAAGTTTCACGTTTCTACCATCAGCGGTTACGGCTCTGCGTGCGTCTTACCTCAGTCAGTCAGCACAAGTCCTTTTATATATATAGATAACAAAATTAAATATTTATTTAAATTGATATTTTCATTTCTTCGCTCTGGTGTCCAGGCAATAGTGCGGTGTTGAGTTCCACCACTTAACACGCAATGCCTCCAAAATTCGGTGAAAAGTGGGTAACGGTGTGTCTTAACACTACGCTGCCTCTGCCTATCCCGCTGTCTGCGTGATACAGCGAGAAGCTGATTTATTTATTTATAATATACATAAATAATGTCACTGTATCTAATATAAATGATAATTACAATAAGGTATATATATACATAAAGTGATTATTGATCTCGTCACGATATAGTTAAACTTCTTTGAACTACCGAACAAAGGGTGAGAACACACACACGTAATTAATGAACCCTTTGACGTATCCTTGGAGAAGCTAATTTGACGCGAATAATATTATTTCTAAAAATATACTATGTCATACATACATATATCTATTTATAAATATTATTTTACACTCTCAACTCGATTCAATTTAATTTGACTATTTTTTCAGCAAGGTACATAGAGGGAACTTAGTGTTGAGACACTCCGCTCCCCACTTTCCGCCAGATTCTGGGAACATTGCGTGTTGAGTGGCTGATGAAAATACTAAATATTTAATTTCCTTGAGTGGGAATCGAATCCTCAACAGGCGCGTTTACAGTTTCGCTTATTCGCAGAGGCCTGCGTATTTACGCAACAAGTGGCCTCAATAACCGTACAAATTATTGCATTTAAATTATGTGAATGAAACTACTCTTGTTTTAATCTCTTATCCATTTGAAAGAGTACAGAAAATATGAATATAATGTTCTTGAGCTTGGAGTAGTGCCTGGGACGGTCCTATTGTGAGATTCAGATATGTGGGAGTCGAACCCACAACCAATCGATTTACAGGCACACTTTGTGCCGCTACGCCACGACTGGCTTCCTCTACATTACATTACACTGTACAGTGTTGCCATAGCATGTCAATACAAAATTTAAAAAAATAGCTTCACGTTGTATGGTTGTTTCAAGGCATTGCGTGTTAAGTAGCGAAACTCAACACCGGGCTTTCGCCATGGTGCCAGAGCGAAGAAATGGAAATATTAGGAAATCATAATTCATTCCTTCGAATGGGGATCAAACTCGGCCTCAACGAACGTCGCACGAAGAACGACGGCCTCAAAAGAAAATAGTTATCATTATCGACAAATTTAACAAACAACCCTTTGTCAATAGACAATGTTTATTGTAAAATAAATAATTTAAATTAAATTTATTTGATATTTAAAACTAAATCAAATAAATATAATATCAGAATAAGGTACACCAACTTTAATTTAATTTTAGTGACGTTTTTTGTCATAAAACAAAAGGTATTGTGTGGTCTGTACGAAATTTTTTAAAACTTTTGGCTTAAAGCTCAAGCTAATGAAATAACTGAATGAAGGTAGATGTCAGTCAGTGTTCTGTTTTTTTTTATGTTTAGTATTAAAAAATATTTATATACATAAATTTTATATTTTTACCAAAAAAAATATCTATATCATGAGTACTTGCAGTGTTGAGTTCCGCCGACGGAAAATGGAGAACGTGTTAAGACACTTCTTAAAACTAGGTTCCCAGGCTTCTTCTGCCTACCCTGTTGTGTGCATGATACAGCGTGATGTTAAAAAATTTATAATTATTTAATTAATTAATTAATTTATTTATTTATTTATTTATTTAGGATCGTCAACAGAAGAAACATTACAACATGGTCAAATTACATCGAGATCTATTTATAGACTAAATGTTTTTCCAATTAAAGACAATCACAGCATGTACTAA
>DWQW01001299.1:0-35081 GCA_018249695.1 Heliconius erato demophoon
CTCTGCCTACTCTGCTGTGTGCGGGATACAACGTGAAGCTAAAAATATCCAACTTTTCTATATTTATTTCTACATTGAATATAAGTTAATTAAATCAATTCACTGAGGTCAAGCGTTTAATCCCTACACAAGGAACTCAAATGCATTTATTGTGAAATAAAATATAATACATAGATATATAGGTAGTATCTTTAATTAGAAATGAACGACAACTTTCGATTTTCTTATTCTTTTAAATATCTAAAATCACTATGCTCCAGTAGAATATGATAGATATTAAAAATAAGTTCGTTGTCCGAAAGCTTGGCTAATACCCTTTTTGTATGAGTTTGTTAATCTAAAATCGATATTGAGTTTATAGGCTAAAACTTTTGTGTAGAATATTGTAGTATAATTAGTAAATAAAATACTATGATATATTTTGTAAAATTACAACCTCACAAGAGGTCAGTCGTGGCGCAGCGGCGCGAAGTGTGACTCTAAAAGACTGGTTGTGAGTTCGATCCAAACTCGAGGAGATGAAATATTTACTTAAATTTGTATTTTCATTTCTTCGTTCTGGTGTCGAGGCTAAGCGCGACGTTGAGTTCTCCCATTCAACACGCAATGCCTCCAGAATTCGGCAGAAAGTTGGGAACGGAGTGTCTTAACACTAGGTTCCCTCTGTTTACGCTGCTGTATGCGGGATACAGCGTGAAGCTGACAAACTTACAAAACACTTGTATCATACAAAATAAATAGTAAAAGTGAACTATAGTAATATAAAATAAATTATTCATTACAAACTTTCCTTAAGCTTTTGACTCATTGAGAAAGCAGGTTATATTACAAAATTATTTAAGACTGAATCAAACCCATACTATGTAAACAAGCTTCCTTTCTCTAATCTTAATTAAAACAATGTCATTTTCATTGAATGTGAGCTATATACATAAATGTCAATCATACCTTTAGGGGCTTCTAATATAAATTGATTATATTGACCCTACTGTACGGATAAGTTAATTTTACTAACAATAAGACTATTATTGAGGCCAGTCGTGGCGCAGCGGCACGAAGTGTGAATGTAAAACCGACTGGTTGTGGGTTCGATCCCCACTCGAGGAGATGAAATATTAACTTAAATTTATATTTCCATTTCTTCGCTCTGGTGTCGAGGTTAAGCGCGGCGTTGAGTTCTGCCACTCAACACGCAATGCCTCCAGAATTCGGCAGAAAGTGGGGAATGGAGTGTTTTAACACTAGGTTCCCTCTGCCTACCCTGCTAGGTGCGTGAAGCTAAAAAAAATAAAAAATAAGACTATTATTGAAGTCTTGTTAGACCTTTCAGCCTCTTTGATCGACTTTAGCATATTGAAATATCGATACTTAATTAGGTTTCAATGATATTTATGTTCCTTGATCTTACTTTTAAAATAAGTATACATTAAAAAAAATTAAATTAAATTAGCTTCACGCTGTATCCCGCACACAGCAGGGTAGGCAGAGGGAACCTAGTGTTAAGACACTCCGTTCCCCACTTTCTGCCGAATTCTAGAGGCATTGCGTGTTGAGTGGCAGAACTCGACGCCGCGCTTAACCTCGACCCCAGAGCGAAGAAATGGAAATATAAATTTAAGTAAATATTTCATCTCCTCGAGTGGGATTCGAACCCACAACCAGTCGGTTTTGCAGTCACACCTCGTGCCGCTGCGCCACATTATACATTTTTCATTGAAATTGTATACTTTACAATTTAGTAGACTTATTATTAAAAAATTAAGAAATATATGTATATCTAATCATTTTTATCTCTCTTATGTTGGGATGTAGTAGAGATAGTCGAAAATCACCATATTATTATTTGTTCGACAATGTAGAGTGAAACCTGAAAATTCCTTTACGCGTATACTCAGCACTGGTAAGAGCTGTCAGGATATATTAGGGTTTAGAGGTGTCTGACAGGAGGTCACGACCATGCTAAGTGTTTGGCAATCGATAAGGTCGTTTCTAATATAATTTCCAAGAAAATATTAACAAAAAGAGCTTAGAAATTTAAGGGACTTTAGATACCATCTTATGTACCTTATTTAATTTATAACTGCCAAAGTAACCAACCACCAGTCACATTTTATATTTCCTGACAGTACTTACCAAAATGGATGTATGCATAGAAAAAAATCTGGTTCTATAACAAAACGAAGTTCTAGCTTGATTTGGCTCTTGGGCCGTTAGCTTATTTTCTTATGTTTCATAGATAAAACAAAACCCGTGATTGTAACAAATTCTTCGCTAAGATTATCAAGATTAATTTAATCTCGAAAAAATGTGATCCTACTCATCTCAGCAAATTGACGTAACGATAATAAATTCTGATGAATTCCCCTTGACACGTATTTTAAATGGTCAACATAATGACACATTGTGTTTTAACATTTTACTTTTTTTTTACTATGGTCAATTAATAAAGTTATTAATTATTATTTATTGATTTGTTTTGATTTATGAATTAGTATTAAGTGGCCTGTTTTTTTGTACCAGGCTAGGGGAGAACAGGCTAGCTATACTTTAAGAATGTTTTACGAGATTGTGAGTTATGAAAATTTCTTCCCTCTATTTCTCATTTCTATATACGGCATTTTATTCCAGGATAAAATGAAAGCATCATTAAAACATGGTAATGTTCATTTATATGTAAAATTCTAAAGACGCTATCACTGCGCAGTAGAGACCTCCCCGACCAAAACATGACAATAACGTACAATTTATTCTATCTCTATATATATATCTATATATCGGAAATCATTTTTAATTTTTTTAGTTAGTCAGGTAGTTCAATTTTGGTATTAATTAGTGACTATATATAATTTATTATTTATTTATATATGTTTTAACATATATAAATAAATAATAAATGATTATATAATATAAAGTAGTAGAAGTATATAATATAGAGAAGTATAGAATTTATTATTTATTTATAGTTTTAACATATATAAATAAATAATAAATTATATTAATCACATTTTTAATTAAAAACAATTATAAAACATAATTAAATTAATAATATATGTAAATAAGAAAATATCATATCTTGTATCGCTATAAAGATTAATGTAAATATCGTCATGGAGGTTTTTCTAAACATTTTTTGTGCAAAAATGCTGTATGTCAATTTGTACAAACGTCATGTTGTTTTGTACAAGTGTTTTGACAGTGTTTATTTTTATTTAAATACTTGAAGCAATTCGAAAGAAAGCTTCGAAACATTGAGAGTTGAGTGGCGGAAGTCAATGCCTCATGTATTGTTTTTTTTTTCAATTTAAATTTTGCCTCGTGCATTATTATATATATGTTTTATAAGAACGGGGAAATGAAAATAATGCATTTCCTCTTAATTGAATGAACAGCCATCGTAATTACAGTCAGGGTCTTCATTGCACCACGAGAGCCTCAATTCTAGCTAAATGTAAGTTTACAAGATTTTTATCTTGTAATAAGTTAAAATTAATCTCTCATCAACATTAATATTTATAATAAATGTCTTAAATGGACATAAAATAGAAACAGAGTAATAAATGAATACCAAAAAAATATTTAATAATTATATTAGATCATTCAGATAAGCCCAATCAAGTCTGGTCATTACTCAGACTTTTTAGCTCTAATCTACGAATATATACGAAATATTGTGTGATAATCCCAAGAATATATTATTAAATTGTAATTATTACTTTTACTTATATCTCTTGTATGATTAATGTAGAGATAATACATAATGCAAATAGATGAAATCAGTTGTTTGCACAAATTTTAATTGTTGAACAGTTAAGGAAAGAAATTAAAAACAAAACGTTCATAAATCAATAATTATATATTAGATTATTAAAAAAAGCAATTTAATGCTTTTTCTCTTAAAGCAGAATAAGCAGAAGAAATATAGAGTTAGGACACTGAATTTTATCTACCAGAGTGGGAAAATAAAAAAAATAAGTTGAATATCATTATACAATCATTGTTTCGAGTGACAAACGAAACCACAACCATCGCGCTTACAGCCAGGCGCTGTCCCACTGCGCTACTGCGGTCTAAAATTATATTATTATATTTTGCTAAAATTTGCAATATTAATATTCATACAAAAAAATAAATACACTGTATATATTCATCTAAAAATCATTTTGAGGGTGATAGGTTTTACTTTCTACTAACTTTACGAGCGTTTTCGCCTCTGTGATGACGTCAAAAATTAGTAAGTTATATTAAAACTATTACAGTAATATTAGGTAGCCTATAGCCTTCCTCGGTATCATAAAAATATTTTTTTAATTAAAAAACCAGTAGTTCCTTGGACTATCGCGTTCAACCAAACAAAATAATTTATAATATTAGGATCTAATATAGAGAAGTATAGATATAGAAAATTAATTTAGAAAACGAAACGAAACGATACTTAAGCACCAGTAATAATAAAATAGCGTCCCTCATTTTACAGCTTAGGTATTAAAATAACAAATAATATAAAAAGTAAAGAGAAAGTTGATATTTTTTTTTAATTATAAATCAAGCCTATTCAAATCCAAATAATGTCCTACTGTGACTATTACCTCATTACAGAGCCGCATAAAAAACTAAATATTTTTAACGTGTCGTCGAATTAACATTTCAAAACTACTAACATCGATTTTATAATCGATAATCGGGATATATGGCCCTAATGTAAACAGAATGCTATCTTATGTTAATGCTAATGTCACATTGGAATTCAAACGAAACAAATTAATTCCCCTACTAAGGGCTATATGTCGCTTTCTTTAAGTTACGCACACAATATGTGAAATATTGTTTGTGTATGTTTTATTTATTTATTTTAGGTTAATATGTAGGTTGAGGGAACCTAGTGTTAAGTCACTCAGTTCCCTACTTTTTACCTATTTATTACAAATTTTCAAGGCACTGTGTGTTATGTGGCCAAGCTCAACATTTCGCTTTGTATTTTAAACAAAACAAGGAATTCGTGTTTAAATAATTCATGTCCTGCTGACACCCGATGGGAAATAAAGCCATAACTCTCGTATTTACAATTAGCTACTACACCACGATAGCCCCAATAAATTAATTATTTATTTCTATATATGAAAGTAAGGAACTAGTAAATAAACCAAGGTATAGTTTTGATGACAATAAACGATTATAGGTTCGATTACAGTCCGGAATTTTTTAATTTTTTTTTACATAAAGTGCAACGTTAAGTTCGGCTAACCAATATACAATATTAATTATGAAAAGAGGAAAAGGAAGTAATACATAACATTCTATCTGCTTATCTTAGATGACGTGCGAGATGTATGAAGATAATGTATATAATATTATTTTATAATATTATTATCAATAAAACGATAAAAAATATAACTTAAAAATAGTACACTTATCAGTCATGAAACATTAAATTTAAATATTTTTTTCTATGTAATTATTGTTTTTTACATTATTATATATACTCGTACACACAAAACAAATCAAACGCTCCATTCTACTAAATATAAAAAAATATCCTTATTTTTGTAGGGTTCCATACTGCAAAAGAAATAGACAAATAAACATTCTTCCAAGTCTGCTCATAGACGGAGTTCAATGCTGTACTTTTTTGGTACTATAATTTATTCCCGAAGAAGAGATCGAACCAACAACCATTGCGTTTTTAGTCAGACAATAATTTTCTTCGATTGCGCCACGATGGCCTCTGAATATATTATTAGAACATCAAAATAATATACTTCACAAGTAATAAAATATCAAATAAACAAAAACATATCCGTAACCAGATGACACTGGTATATGAATACATAAAAACTGTGTGTAAGCTTGTCAAACTATAAAAATAATCAAATTTAGTATTGCTAAAAATTATCTTAGCAATGTTAGTTTTGATATTATATATATTTTTTTTAGATAAAGGAAGCCTAATATTAAGACACTCCGTCAAAAAACACAAAAATGAGGACATCAAAATATTAAATTTTTCATTTTCTCGAGTGGGAATCGAACCCGCAACGTGTGGTGTTTACAATCACACGATTGCGCCTCTGCGCCACGACTGAATTCAATAGTTTCATTAAAAGTATTAATAATTTCATATTAATATTTTACAGAAACAGTATGTTAAAAAAACGTCAAGTACTTTTAATCAAATTAAGCTTCAAGCTTTTAATAGATAAAGAGACAAAAAAAGAAGAATAAACATGCTGCCGTGAAGTTAACTCAACTCACAATTTGAGAGACTGACTAAACATGGGTTTATATAAAAAAATGTAAAAAAAATAGATACTTATCTTACTCATACTCTTAAGAAGACATACAGACAGTAAAAAGACATCAATTTCCAAATATATATATTAAAAATCAGCTTTACGCTGTAACCCGCACGCAGCAGGATAGGTAGAGGGAACCTAGTGTTAAGACACTCCGTTGTCCACTTTCTGCCGAATCCAGGAGGCATAGCGTGTTGAGTGGCAGAATTTAACGCCGCGCTTTGCCTCGACACCAGAGCGAAGAAATGAAACGGGGATCGAACCCACAAGCAGTCGGTTTTACAGTCACACTTTTTGCCCCTGCGCCACGACTATATTATTATTTCTTCACATATACTAAAAGTATATATATATATATATATATATATATATATATATATATATATATATACCTAAAAAACATGCGCACGCTCTTTATATACATACATACTACGTCGTGAACGAAACAATGATGTAAACGATTAATTACCGTTGACATATTGCTGCAAATTCCTGAGATTTTAATCTGAGACTGTTTGTTAATAACTATTTGTCGAAATGATAATTTATCACTTATTTATGTTAATGTGAAGACTAGTAGGCGACGCGAGCTGGTTTTATGGAATTTTTATATATATTTTTATTGTTTTAATTCTAAATTCCATATGTATCATTTGATATCGACTCAAATATTAACTAGAGATTCGTCGGGCTGTGTTCGGCTATTTATGTGAATCGGTGATTTTTTTTTTTGATTGGTCAATATTTGGTTATCGGTTTTTATGATAATTTATTTATGTGGACTAAAATAAACATGTAGTAAATCATTTTTGCTGTTACTGATTTTGAAAGTTTTGTGTAATGTGAACGTTTTAAACCCATTGCTATGTAGGAACGGTAGTTTTTAATCATGTTTATTATACATTTTTATTATTCGTTGGCAGTACTATAAATTAGATCTTTATGTATTCAATTTAAAATAATTTTATTTGTGAGCTGATACTTTCGAAGTTTCTTTAACATTATACGTTTAAAATATAAATGAAAAGTATTAGTACATCAATTAGGCATCGAACCTCTTCAATTAAACTCGTATTGTATGTACAAATATTTATTTAATTTAGAATTCATAAATCATCACTTTGTTGTATTTTGAAAACTTTAGAAATTTACTGTAATTTAATAATTAACCACGAAAAGCCGTTTACGTATTTACACGAACAAGCCAACATTCAATTCTTATTCTAATTCGAATCGATCGTGTATCACGTGTATTCACGTAGAGCTCATATTACATAGTCTGCGTGTGGCGATACCAGATATAAAGAAAACCTAATTGTATGTATAAATGATATGTAAATTGGCAAATTTACAATCAATATACTGGTCGTTTTGGTCAATTATTGTGATTTTATTACATTACGATTTTATTTTACGTGACGTGAATATTTATTATGTATTTTATGTATATGACATGGCTTCCGTGGACATAGCAACAACCTATGAAGGAATGTCACCCAGATTATACAAAATATTTGTTTTTTTTTTTTAGTTTAGTCTTCGTTTATTTGTTACCTGTGGTTCTGTTTGTTTATGCCAATATCAAACTAAATTTATGCGATGTTGACATAATTGTAAAGATATGTGCATTTTTATATGTTAAACAATAAATTGCAAGATATTTTTAAATTTACATTTTAAGTAAACAATTCTATATTATACAATAGGTGATATAAGAGAATGCTAAAAATAGTAATACTCGTATACAAATTATTTTCAATGTATTTATACATATAATATTTATACATATAAAGAATTACTCTTATTTTATTTACGTACAGATTGACTTGATAATTTTCTGCTAATATACGTATTTGACGTGCACGGAATAAACCTATGACCTCAAACCAAAATGGTAATGATATACTGACATTATTTTGACAAATATTGTTAGTGAAACATTATAATAATAATTAATTAATTGACATAATTGTAAAGATATGTGCATTTTTATATGTTAAACAATAAATTGCAAGATATTTTTAAATTTACATTTTAAGTAAACAATTCTATATTATACAATAGGTGATATAAGAGAATGCTAAAAATAGTAATACTCGTATACAAATTATTTTCAATGTATTTATACATATAATATTTATACATATAAAGAATTACTCTTATTTTATTTACGTACAGATTGACTTGATAATTTTCTGCTAATATACGTATTTGACGTGCACGGAATAAACCTATGACCTCAAACCAAAATGGTAATGATATACTGACATTATTTTGACAAATATTGTTAGTGAAACATTATAATAATAATTAATTAATTTGACATTATGGCGGCGCTCGTAGCAACAAACTATTACTATTAATATTGCTACTCCAATTCTATTATATATTTTTTTTTAAAATAACCAATAAAATTTAAACTGAAAAAGATAATGTAAAAAAAATAGTACTTAGAAAAAACCTTTTCTCACCGAGGTCACTGATTCCATTTTCTTACAATAAATAATATTCAACGAATATACTTTTTGCGTTAATACAAATGACACATTCAAAAAAAAATCTAAAAGATTATTAAAAAAATATTAAAAGTATTCCAAATTGAATATTTAAAAACATCCTCTTCGAAATTACTCAAATATTTTATCTAAAATGACATTGTAGCTATAAATTTTAATATCGTTTTACGCATAATGAGTCTCATTAATTATATTGTAATATATTGTTTTTTTAAGTTTTATGTTGTATAATTTTTTATTAGCTCCTTTGTCAACTTATACGATTATATTAATTTTAGAAGTTATTTATTTAATTTTTATTCATTTATTTTTTCAGTTGGAACCTCCGCGTTCCGCAAGAATTCGAGACATTGCCTGTTGTGAAGCGCAACTCAACGCCGGACTTTGCCTACCAGAGAGCAGAATATAATTAATTTAAATAGAGATCGATGGTATTTATTATGTAGCTTATTCACTTATGACAGTATTATTTAAAATAAACCATATATTAACAAAAAACGTAATAAGAAATTGGTAAAAAAAATTAAAACGTAGATAGGTATTTTGCTGAATTAGTATTTTGATAACATACAAAGTACTAAAACAAACAATCCTTTAAATATGTATATAGTATAATATTGGAATATTTGGCCACCCGTAAAGTCGAGTAAATTAAGATTACGATCACGTTTATATTTCTTATAAAATAATAAAGAAACACCTCGCCCCGCTGTTCTTTTTTGGTAAACACATAAACTTTATAATGTTTCATGAAAATATAAAATAAAAATATATCGTGTTAAAAATAATGTACTAATTTACATATAAAACTTAGGCAATACTTTAAGTTAGACCTTGTTTGTACATCGGCGCAACCCAACGCCGTGCTTTATATGTTAGAGTGTATTTTCAATTCAGTCTATTTGTACAGGAAGTTCTTAAATAAGTAATAAAATTCCTGTTTTTTTCATTACTTATATTGAACTTTTTGTGACAGTGAAGTTATTTTGCTTAAAAGCTACTATAAAATTATTTGTATATTGTTATTTTACACAAACATCAAGTTTTTATACAATAAACAAAAATTATAGTAAATATTGTATAGAGTTATTTAAGTATAGACAAAATGTAAGCAACATAACGGCATTTTAACCCATGCTCTTGTGGACAACTCAATCAAAAGAAAAATGTAGCATCCTGCGAATCAAAATGTTGATATTATCTAAAGAAAGTCGTATGCTGATTTACTACTAAGACCACATTTTAAAGAAATATAATTCCACTGGCCAATCGTTCTGCCATAGCGTCAACGTGACAGGTTGTGGGTTCGATTTCCACTGCAGGAAACTAAATATTTAATATTTTTATTTCTTTGCTCTGGAGTCGAGGCAAAAAGCGCGGAATTTAGTTACGCCACTCAACACGTAATGCCTCCAGAATACGGCGAAAAGCGGGGAGCGGAATATCTTAACACTGATCTCTCTCCGCCTATTCTACTATATGCGGGATAGAGCGTGAATCTGAAAAAAAAAATCACAAATACGAATGCGGTTTACTTACATATTTTCAAATGTTATTAAAAGACAATGCAATGGAATTTATCAAAAAATATTTTGTATATAGCACAAATTCAATGTAAATCGATATTAATTCCCAAAAAAATAGTATTAATTACCTTCCACCGTCATATTTCCCAAAAACCTTGTTTGTATTCATAAGCTAGCCCCACTCCAGCTTCGTATTTTATGCTTCATACACGAACATCGATTTAGTGTCGATATTAAATTGTTACGTCTTCTACGAATACCATATACAGAAATTTACATAATATCAACCAATTGATCATTACTTTCCTAAGATAAAGAAATAGGGTTTAAGAAAGATAATTTATTTGATATTTTTAAAAAGCAGCTTCACTCTTTCACGCGGTGTAGGCAAAGGGGACCTAGTGCTAAGTCACTAAGCTCCTCACTTTTTGCCAAATTTCGAGACATCACATTTTAAGCGGTAAAACTCAACGCTCTGTTTCCTCTACCGAAGCCTTCCACCACCACCCAACCACTCGGATCGAACCGACAACTGTGACATTTTCGAAATGATGACCTTATCTGACGTTTAAAATATAATTATCGTACGTAAATAAATGTTTTTTTTCTTTCAACCCCGATATCAAGATGACAAAAAGATTAATTATATGCATTATTACTATTGTAATATCAATACACTGTTAATAATAACAGCCTAATCATAGACAAAATATAAATTTAAAATATAAATATATCTTAAGTGTAACTTTCTTTCACTCTCATATGTTTATTTACTGACGACGTAAGGATTATTTATAACTGAAGTAATCACAAGTACTCAATACTCGGCGATCTTCAAACTATGTAGAATTTAAACATTTATTGATTGGATTGCAGGGTAGGTAGACGCAACTTGGTTACCTCGTGTTATAACACCCCGTTCCCATAAAACGCTTTCCACACGCCACCTACATTCCGCCGAATTCTTTAGGCATTGTGTATAATGGTGAAACTCAACGCCGCGCTTGCCATCGATTCCCTTGAGTCAAATTTGAACCCATAACCAGTTAGATGATTAAACAACAACACCTATTATCCCATCACGTGCCTAAAAAAATGTTATCAATTTTTCGTACCAAAAATATATAGCTAGCAGTAAATATAAAGTATAATACTTTACAAAACTATAATAGGAAAACCCAAACAGTATTGAAGTTACTTATTTAGAAAACGTATAAAAATTTTAACGTAGCGAGACTCGAATCCGCGCCTCCTGGAAACCGACTAGGAGTACCAAGTGTGGAACACTCTAAACATGTTAAAAGTATTGAAGTTGTTGCAAAAATGAAGTAATTAATGAGAATATAAAGAGACACCATTTACATAGCAATATAATTCACAATAACATCAATAAACACGACAAAGTTACGAGCCAAGCATAAACTTTGGAGTGCACTCGTCGCCACCGACTCGTAATACAAGGCTTTGACTATCGCCGCGGATTGGGAACAGGACGTAGGCACAGTGGTGGTGGTGGTGGTGGCGAAAATAAAATTATTATGTTTTATTTTTGTTTAAAAAAAAGAAAGCTTTTTAACAATTTTCTTTGTTAATATAAAAGTAATAGAGTTAATATTATAGTTTTTTCCATTTTAAATACTTACTTTTATTTGTATATCATTTCGATGCTTTAACAGAAAGTTAAACTTATTGTCAGATTTTATTTTTAATTCTGAGTTCGAGCAAAGCACAAAGGACGGACTATCTGAACACTAGGTTCTTATTTCGTTTTAAATATACGCTTGAAACATGAATAATTCTAAATACGAATTCCATATAAAATTTTTAGTAATTAAATATAAAATTCCTATTCATTAATATATGTTAATAATTACAGTAATATTCAAGATAAAATATTGGTATATTAAGTTGTAACATTATTAATTACTTAATATCTCAAATAAACTAGATTTTTTTTATGTGAAGATTGTAAATGAAAAGGAAAATAAAGATTTTTTTTTTTATATTAATAAAATTAAAACTTATGAGCTATCATAATTATTATATAAACATATCGCAAGATATTAATAGCTATTCATTATAGATTTTTTTCTATTAATCAATATAAAGTAAACTAATAAAGTTAGCTCAAATGTCAAAATTAAATAAATTATATTGAGGCCGTCGTGGCGCAGGGGTACAAACGTATGATTGTAACACGTCGGCTGTGGGTTCAATCCACACTCAAAGGAATGATTATTTATTAATATTTTCAGTTCTACACTGGTAAAAGCAAAGCGCGGCGTTGAATTGCATCACTCAACAAGCAATGCAAGGAAAATTCGCCGAAAATGGGCAACGGAGTGTCTCTATACTAGGTTCCCTACCTACAACTACTACTACAACTACTACTACTACTACAACTACTACTACTACTACTACTACTACTAGGGTTTCTACCTACCCTGCTATATTCGGGATACAGCGCGAAACTTAATAAAAATAAATAAATACATTGTAAAATCTTGTGTATGCTACCTTACGAAGGCCATTCTCAATAGCTATTCACTGTATCTCGATTGTTTTGCATATCACGCGACAGCTCTTGCTCGGCGGATGCGGTACAAATTAATGATCAAATGGAATCTCACTACTGAAACACCCGCTCCTCTTAAACGGCCGCCGACGTCAAGGCGTCGCGGGCAAATTTACCTGTCTCCGGACCCAACTACACATGATGAGATGTTAAACATCACAATGGATAATGGGTAATGTGAAAAGTGTTTTTGCCCTATAATTGAATTACGAGACTCGAGCCAACACCATCAATCACCCTTTAAATGTACCAAGTTTTTTTCCAAACGCTTGCGCCATCGCTTTTAACGAGACCGCCCATTCGAACTGCTATAATTTGTCAATTTTTTATTATTATTATTATTATTTAATCGATCGCGGTAACCATGGTGCCTCGCGATTGGAAGAGCATTGGAGAAATATTAACATACTCACATGTATGTATGTACCTCTCAATATGTACCCAAGAATCGAATGTCATTAACGTTTCCTGCACAAGAGTTTCGAGTGTCCATCTTTTGAAGATGTGCTATTGAATAAATATTGTTTAACAAGTTGCCAAGTGACATTTCGTTGCGCGCGCGCACGCCCGCCTCGTCCCACGTCCTCACCGTCTCCACTCTCATCGAATATAATTTATTTTCATTGCCTTTTATGCAAAATATAACAATTAAAATTGTTTTATGAATTCATACACGGATCGATTAAGATTTTGTTCTGATAAGGTGTAACGTTTGTGGCCTATGTCATTACGGCTTTACGGCGGAGTGGACGAGCTTAATTTATGAAAGCTATTACAAGCGAGTCTAGTGATATCGTACTAGGTACATACAGCTACGTACTAGGAATATGATAGATAATATTGTAAGATAAGATCAATTAGAAGACTAAGTTAAATAACTAACCTAGATGATAGATAAAGTGGTCAACTTTTGAAACAAATTAAAAGAAGATTGTAAAAAATCATATCAAATCAGAGGCCGTCGCGGCGCAGGGCATTGTAATGCGACAGCAAACTGCAACAGTTGTGTGTTTGATCACCACTCGAGGGGAAGAATTATTAGTTCTTAATATTTTCTATTTTCATTTATTCGCTCTGACACCAAGAGAAAGCCCGGCGTTGATTTCTGTCACTTAACACACATTGCCTCGAAAAATTGGGGCGAACAGCGAAAAGTGGGGAATGGAAGTGAGGATGTCTTAACGCTAGATTCCCTCTACCTACCCTACTGTATCCGGGATACAGTGTGATGCTGATTTAATGTTATTTGTAATTGGTAAATTTTTATGTCTCAAATATTCGCAAAGAACTAACGAATGAAGAATAGGTGAAAATGTGAAATGTTGAACGACTTGACGGCGCCGCGCCACCGCCACCGTCTTTGCGATCCGTAGATTTACGACTTCAAAGTTAACGGGCAACGCCTACGAAACGACCTCTTAATAGTTTCACTGTTTAATGTAACAAAAATGTTTACCAAAACTAACATTTATAAATCAGAATTATTTGGAATATAGTTTAACACTTAAATCTATATTTATTGTACAATATAAAAGTTCCTTAAAAGTGATTCTATTCAGTAAAAAATTTATATTATTTGTTACCGAATAGATATTTGACTCTTTTTCGTTTAGGCTATGTTTTTTTAACGATGAAATATTTTGTAAAGTTTTCAAAAAGTGAGTAAATGGTAAGCAATATAATATTTTCTTTATAAATACGTGCGTAAATTTAAAATAACCATAACTTTTTTACACCACATTCATATGAACTTACTTAAAGAAAAAGAAGACGGATCCTAAATAAGGTTCCCTTTAAGTATTCCGCCCCGTGTAATTACTCGTGGCGCTGATTGGCAAATTACACTGTGGAGAGACGCACAACATATCTCTACCTTATTACAACTGGAAATAAGTAATGAGATATTTTACAGATAGAGCTGTTAAAGTGTATAGAAAATCATTAAAATAAATGGACTGCTTTAGTATTACTTTTAGTTTTATGTTAATATTTATTTCGATCACACTGTCTTTGTCTTGTCTTGTCTTGTCTTGAGAGGGTGCATGTAACTATAAATGCGACGGTTGTGAGTTCTATTACTACTCGGTCGAATAAATTATTTAAGATTTTCATTTGCTCGCTCTGGTAACGAGGCAAAGCGCAGCGTCGAGTTCCGCCAATCAACACGCAATGCCCCGAGAATTCGGCGGAAACTAGAGAACGGAAGTGTCTTAATCTGAACAAAATGTCTTAACATTAGGTTTCCAGGTTTCCTCGGCCTACCTTGCTACGCTTGCTACATTTAGCGTGGTAAAAAATCAGTAATAAAATACGTCATAATATCCTGAGTCAGTCATAAAAAAAGGAAAATAGAGTGATTCATTATTACTTTCTCCCCATCAGGAGACAGGTGTAAAACCACGTAAATTAATAGGCATATATGTCTTATGACGACATGGTTTCTTGAGGTTATTTTCTAAAGTCATCTAATATCTTATACCTAAGCTATTACACATACGAGTATAGACTTCTATTGTTTTCCATATCACAAACATGTTTTGAAAATAAGAAAATACTTTGTCACAGAGATAGGCAAGGCAAACATCAAAAGAAAATATTGGTAGCTATTACCGGCCTCGACCAGTCCAAGAACTGGGGGTCTTTAAACTTGGCTCATTACTAGCAAACATGTCGATGCTTAACGTGTATGTTTAACTTGCCGACGTTTTACTTGTGACGAGAGAAATTTGCAGTTTTTGCATGATTATTTTATAGTAAAATGGCAACGGTACTCTCGAGTGGATTAGGGACGTGTACTGTTTATTTATTTATTTTTTTTTGTAGCTTCATGCTGTTATTCCGCATATAGCAGGATAGACAGAGGGAACATGGGAACCACTTTCGTTACTGACTTTCCGAAGACATTAAGTGTTGAGCGGTGGACCTAGACAACGCGCTTTGCCTCGCCAGAGCGAAAAAATTAAAATATTAATTACTCCATTCCCTCGAAAGGAAATCGAACCCACCGCCTGTCGCATTTACAATCACACGCTTTTGCCCATGCACCACGTCTGGCCTTAATTTATATTTGTATTTGTTTATGCACTATAAGCTGAAACTAAAATAACTAGTTAACGACACATACAATTTGCCCATGTCCGAACGACGCGCAATAAAATGATAATATTGTTGAATTTTAAAGGTCCTTTGTGTAAACAACATTACACTGGTGTTCAATAAATAAAATAATAACTATTTTATGCTCTTCACGCTTAATAGGCCTCCGACATGTTTACCAAAGCTCGAAACTGAGTGACGAACAATAGATAATAATCGCGGTAGCAAAAGAAAACCGAGAAGCTTTCGGTCACTAACAAGGTTTTATATATTGATAATAAATAAATTAAATCAGCTTCACGATGTGTCTCGCATACAGCAGGGTAGGCAGAGGGAACCTAGTGTTAGCGCAATCCGTTCCCCTCTTTCCGCTGAATTTTTCGTTGTATTGCGTGTTGAGTGCCAGATTCAACGTCGTGCTTTAGCCTTGATACCAGAAGAAGTGAAAATATTAAGATATAATAATACATTCCACCAAGTGGGGACCGAACCCACAACCGTCGCGTTCCAGTCACACCCGTGTGCCACTGCGCCTCGACGGACCCATGTATATTTGATCATAACCCAGGTATACTACCCAGTATATAACATATTATACATTGTTATATTGAACAGCGGTATAATACCCGTTTGTAGGTGTTACGTAACACCACCAATATTGGCATCGAAGATGTCTTCAAAATAAACAATGCTAATGAGTGTTGTCTGTCAAATCGTGACTGCGTACCGCTGCCTAAGTTTATGATCGACTTGAGCTAAGGGCTTTAACACATGAAAGACGCGATAGTCTTATATTTTGAAGTAAAATTATGCTATATATTAGCTTCAAAAGAACATTAAAAGTATTTAGATATTTTTTTTATTTCGTATTGCATATCGAAAATGTCTTCAATGGTTATACTAAAATTCTCGATTTTTTTAGCTTAGTGATCACGCTCATACTACTACTTAGTGTTAAGACACTTTTCCCTACTTTCTGCCAATTTCTGGAGGCATTGTGTATTGAGTGGCAGAACTCAACGTTATATCGAAATAAATTTATATTTACAAACAGGCAAATAAAAAAGGGAGTGTACATTTGCTTTTATAGAGCATGTGGCTAAATATGTACCGAGGACCTACAACTTAAGCAGCAGTATTTTTCAAAAGGGATTTGAATTGACATTCATTGACATTTTATTTAAAAGTTTTTATTATAATATTCTACTTTATCGTCACAATTTTAGTGACGACACTAGGTTCCCTTTATCTCTTTTACTATTTGCGTGATAAAGCGTGAAACTGATATCTTATCATCGTCTTTCATACAAAACCAGCTTAATCGGTTCACATATTCTATACCTATCTATATATAGAACTCTACTCTTTAAATTTCATAATTTGTCGGATGCGCGATCATCATTACAGATTGTTTCTGATAATGATTGCCTTCCGCATTATTCCTTTCACGTTCATTCTTGTATATTGATTTTGAACTGTTGTTTTATATTTAAACAAGTATTGATAACGATCAATGATTACAGCTCGTGACTTCTTAAGACATGTTACTCTATACGTTTCCTGTTGTATTTCTTGCATCCTATATTGTAATTAGCATTCTAATATTAATTTGTTATTTCTATATTATGTAAAAGTAAACGTAGGTATAACGTAATAGAACCACTGGACGAGCTTAAAACAAAGTAATGATAAGATTTTTTTTTGCTACTTTATATTGATTAGAAAAAAAATTATGATTTTTTTAAATTTTTAAAGTGTTATTACACACTTAGGAAAGAAAATCAGTATGTAAGAAATTTGTTCTTTTGTTTTACACTACATGGTTTTTTTGTAAAACGTAATTTTTGCTCCACGTTGCATACTATTTTTTTATAATATTAATTTATAACATTATAATACAATCATATTTAAATACAAGGTATATTATAACTTTGTGTTGTATATAAATTCCCGCATATAATAGCGTAAGAGGAAACGAAATGTTAGAAGCCCCGTTTCGGATTTTCCGTCTAATTTCGGGACATTGTGTGTTGAGTGGCGGAACTCAGCGCTGTTCTTTATCTTGTTACCAGAGCGAGAACATGAAAATATTAAATAGTTAATTCCTCCAAGTTGGAATCAAACCACGTTTACATTAACACATGCCGCCGTTGCGTTGCCGTTGCGCCATGATGACCGATGATAACTACCACAGTATTAACTTGTAGTTTTCTACTTAATCTATGTAGGTAACTAGACCTTTAAGAAGCTTTAATATAATAGAAATTACATTCTCATCAATGGATTTGTATGGAAAATATTTCAAATTTCAACATCTCAATCTCATTCCGTTCAAGTTATTAAAGGAGATTATTAACAATTCACACCACAAGGCTGCAAATTAAATTGAACAAGTATATATAACAAAGTAAGCAAGCAATTTACTGTAAATCGATATTAATTTCAATAACCTAATCGCCGCTGACACTCCGCAAAGAGCGGCCCAGATCAAAATAAATTGCACCGCGGTATAAGAAGTGGTGTTTCTTATTTAAGTTCCATATACTGGTACTAATATTATAAAAGCTGAAGATTTTGTTTGGTTGAGCGCGCTAATCTAAGGAACTACTTGTTTGAATTAAAACAAAAATGTGTTGAATAGTCCATTTATCGTGGAAGGTTATTATAGACTATATTACATCGCGTAATATATGCCTATATATATGCCTATATATAGGAACTTTTCTCGCGTGTCAAACATTTTTTTTTTCATGGGGATTAAACCGCAGGAAAACGTTACTACTACCAATATTAAAAGCTTAAAAGTTTGTACATTTAGATGTTTACTACTTAATCTGGTAATCATAATTAGTTAATTACGCAAAAATTCAGTAAATCAATATTATAATATGAAATTTTAACAATAAGGTAATATGAAAACTATAGAATCCTAATAAATGAAAATTAAATATGTTTTCACTCGAGTTATTTTGGAGCTGAGTTAAAATAAAAATTTTCTTAAAGTAAAAAAAGTTTACGGCTTAAATATTAAATTGTTACTGATGTTAAAAATAATTAATATTATTTAATATTTTAAAAGTTCATGTTCTGCTACATTGGTGTATAACTAACAAGGTTATAAACATGATTTTTTATTATAATCAACACGTATACTTATCTTTATAGAATGTGTAACCTACGATTTTATTACAGTTTAATTTCATTACAAGATAAATTTGTCGTTAAATTACATGACTATGTGATAGGAACAGCAGCCAAGCAAAATATTCTAGTAACATAGTAAAAGCAAAGCAGCAGAAGTGAACCTAGTTTTAAGAAACCTTACTCTTTTATATATCTTTAAAATATAGCTATATCGTGAAGCTAAAAAATAATAGAATATAGTGTTAAAATACTACCGTTGTACCGTTAACACTGCTTTTTATCTTAAACAGAGCGGTAAGCAAAATAACACGTTGCCCGAACGGGGATCAAACCCAAAACCATCACTATACAATTAAGTTGTCCCATTGCGGCACAATGGCTACTTAGCTTAGTAAATTATTATATTGGTTATAGCATTAGCTAGTATTACTATAAGAAGATATAGAAAGTTTTCAAGACATAAAATGTTTAAGTAAACGTGATATCTTCGAAGTTCTTAATATTATTTATACATACATAATTACATTCAGTAAAAAAATATTATATAGATATTATCTCTATAATTATAATACTATCTTGACAAAGGGTATTTTTTTCTAAAACTTTTTATTTTGAATTTTTATAGCACAAATTTTCGGTTTAGAAGAGACACTCACTTTCTAGCATTCGTTTCAAAATAAACTAATTCCTTTGTAATCCTCTTTACCTATACAAAACAATCAAAAAACTTCAAAAACAAAATAAACTATACATTTTATACTCAAAACTCAATTGAATATATTCAAAACATTCTCCTTAGTATCGTATCTCACTTCCACTTAATACCAATTACATGTTAGTATTCTTATCTTAAACACGGCTGACATGTGCTTACAAAGCTACTGTACAGCTTTATCGAAATAAAATTCTGATTGCTAATTGGATACTAGTACTAGTAGTTAATGGGAGATACGTTTATTATAGTTTTATCTTATGTAATGTATGATATTGTTGGTTAAATATTATAGATTTATAAAGTAGTTGTAGGTTCTAAATGTACTTGGGTGTCTTGATTGAGTTATAATAAATCAAAAAATCAAATCAAATCAGCTTCACGCTGTATCCCGCACACAGCAGGGTAGGCAGAGGGAACCTAGTGTTAAGACATTCCGTTCCCCACTTTCCACCGGAACTCAACGCCGCGCTTTGCCTCGACACAAGAGCGAAGAAATGAAAATATAAATGTAAGTAAATATTTCATCTCCTCGAGTGGGGATCGAACCCACAACCAGTCGATTTTTCAGTCACACTCTGTTCCACCGCGCCACGACTAGCCTCAATATAATAGTAAAGTAATAAACAGAAATTAAAGCCTATTCCGGTTCCGTAATGGTAATAAGTTCATATAGGAACAAAAAATCAGATTTTCCTTTGAATTTGGCAACCGGAAATAAATGATAAAATTAGTTTTCGGATGTAAAAAATTATATAGTAACTATTACAGTCGTTTTTTGTATTGTATTACAGCTAGTAATTACACTTCAACGTGGACTTTTTTTTTGTGAATTAGTAATATAATTAACACGCATTTGTTTTTAATTTCATGTAAAACTAAAAACAAGTCATACTGGCTCAAAATCCTAGTTCATATTATATTATTATTTAAGAACAAGCTAAATAAAATGTTAATAGTAAATATACATATAATGTACATACTATGCACACATTTTGTTATGATTCAAAATACTAATAAAAAAAACTATTATTTCGAAACCTATATTGTTATCGCTATACCCGAATATAATATCAAAAAGTTTTACAAGAAAATGTAATTGGAAACTGCTAGTGACAGATAAAGAAACCGATAAAGATCTGTCTGAACCTGAAGTGGCTACATGAAGAGACCAGACCCGGCGGACGCGATAAGAATCTAGCTCACATAGGGTGCCTAGATAGAGAGGCTTGAGTACTCGAATCGGGTCAGGGCCTTAATGAAATATGCATGTGAAAAAGAACTTTTATCGACATTGCGTGTTTGTGAAATTCAGCTTTTCTTATAGATATATTATTTTTGGGTAATAAAATGTAACGCTGTATTAAGTAAAGTGCTTGTTTTTGGCTATTGGGATATGTTTTATTTAAAGTGAAATAATTTTTCCTCGACATTTTAGGGCCAAGCCATAGCTTGGATTGTTGTCCATGGATAGATGGTATTTTTTTAGCGTCACAATGTATCCCGCACACAGCGAGGTAGGAAGAGGGAACCTAGGAGTAAGATACTTCGTTCCTGTTTTCCGTTTTGACAAATCACTTCAACATATTTTTTAATTAAAAGTAAAATGATTGCTCTTATGTTATACACATTATAATTTTCAACATTTAATAGAAATGTGGCGAAATCGTGATCCACAAAATCGATCTTCCACGTGTATCCAATACATTACATATACTACAGTATGTTATAATTTTGAAAGTCAGACGTTAAGAGACGAAAATTATATAGTAAAATGTTAATTAACAATCATTGAGGCTAATTGATAGGCTCATATTAAAGACAGATGATTTATTCCCAATTCCAAGGCGTTATACCAAAATGCATAGAAGTACCAATCTCTTAGTTACACTCGTGATCAATATAAATTAATTGAGTTAATAATTTTAATGGAGGTAATAAATAATAATTTGTACGTTGACGCTATCTGTGGCTAGTGAATTATTTTGCAGTAAATCATGAATTGAAAAGGTAGGAATGTATACCGTTATATAATTAATGAAGAGTGTCCGAGTCCAAAAACATATTACAATCAAGTATTTTACATGGAAAATATAGTATAATAAACCATTTTTTTTTTGTTATTAATATTAATCAGCTTCACGCTGTATCCTGCACACAGCAGTGTTAAGACACTCCGTTCCCCACTTTCTGCCGACCTCTGCGGCCATTGCGTGTTGAGTGGCAGAACTCAACGTCGCCTTTGCCTCGGCACCAGAGGTAAGAAATGGGAATATAAATGTAAGTAAATATTTCATCTCCTTGAGTGGGGACCGAATCCACAACCAGTCGGTTTTACAGTCACACTTTGTGCCCCTGCGCCACGAATGGCCTCACTGATAGTCCTTTTAGTCCATCCAAATAAATGGTTGCAGTTTATAAAACAATCAAGTGACTAGTCACAAATAAATTTTAATTAAATCGAACATTCTCTCGATGACCGCGTCCACAAGAATAATAATTGACAACTTCTTGATGAATCGCTGTACAATACACCTTGCAAGGTTTGCCTGAAGTGTCTTAATAAAATAGCAACAAAGGTGATTTTACATCGAATTTGTGGATACGACTACTGTACTACCTTGTTATAATAAAACTAGGCCCCATCTATCTTTTGGTGGCCCGTGGTGGACAGTGGAAAGCTTAATTCCAAATAAAATGTTTGAGTGATATATTGGTGGGTTTACTTTCTTTTTTGTATGTTTAAATATTTTTTTGCGCGATAGCGGTTAGAAATAAAGAAAAAATTACGTGCTTTTTACATGGAAGGCAGAAGAAACCTAGTATCAGACACTCCATTTTCTACTTTCTGACAAATTTTTAAAATATTCCGTATTAATAATAAATATAAAATCACATATATTATCATAATCATTACACCATAACCTAGGACTTATAGACCAACGTTAGTCGGTAACAACTAAGACCAATTCATAATTTAAAAAACAGATATAAACGCCTACAGTATCGATGTCTGACACTCAAAATGTATTAAAAAACACAGGATTTTAACGGTACACCTCGGACATTCCTAAGGATTACAAAAAGACAATTCGTTTATCTCCAGTTTAGTATCACTAACACTCTTCGCTACGAATTATTCTTCTCCAATCACTGCCTTTTAAGATGATCAAAAAAAGTAGCTTATTAACTTATAGAAATGTCAAAGTTATTTAATATATATTAACTATTTACACAAGAAAAGAATATTTAATGTCATAACTCAATGGAGTGGTGTTTGTTTGACTCACAAACTGATTTTAAAGTGCAACTTTATAATATACTTAAATATATTGTTATATTAATATATTATTTTTATATTTGAGGCCAGTCGTGGCGCAGGGGCACAAAGTGTGACTGTAAAATCGACTGGTTGTGGGTTCGATCCCCACTCGAGGAAAAAAAATATTTATTTACATTTATATTTTCATTTCTTCGCTCTGGTGTCGAGGCAAAGCGCGGTGTTGAGTTCCGCCACTCAACACGCAATGCCTCTAGAACTTGGCGGAAACTGGGGAAAGGAGTGTCTTAACACAAGGCTCCCTCTGCCTACCCTGCTGTGTGCGGGATACAGCGTGATGCTGTTTTTTTGTTATATTTCAAGCTTTAAAATATTGCTTAAATGATCCACATTTCATAATGGTCTTTAAATATTTTCATACACACCTGTATAAATGTCAATTAACGTTCTCCATTCAATTGAAATTAATTGAAACTCAAATCTGACAGATACTTCACTTTTTTGTGTGATTTTTTAAAGGTTTGCTTTGAGCCAAAGTAATTACACATTTATTATATTTTTATAATGATGATGTAATGTATGCGATCAGCCATGGTGTTGGGGTACTAGTAGATAGTGGGTTAGATTCCCACTCGAAGAAATCAAATATTTAAAATGTTCATTTCCTTTTATTCGCTTTTTTGTTAACGAGAGTGATGCAACTCAACGCCTTCAGAATTCGGCGGAGATTGAGGACTGAAAGTAGCATATTGGGAACGAAGTGTCTTAACACTAGGTTTCCAAGTTTTCACTGCTATTTAGAGGATCTAGTATGAAGTTAAAAAAAAATGTATCCGGTAAAGATTATCGACGCAACATACAACGTAAAGCTTAATTTGTTAGCTCAAAGCAAAACAAATACTTGTAGCTATGAAAAAGTCAGTATTTATTGTTTTTTACTTGGTATCGATCAAACGATGGACATATGTTTTTTTGTGGTTAACAAAGCATGCATCCCAAACAAGAAAAAAAAAAACAATATCAATCCAAACACAGTTATATTTTAAAATATGAAGCAACAGGATACACCTGCGTGAAACACCAAAACCCATACATTCCATAATTAAATTAGCATCTACGAATTAAAAATTAAAAAGCACCGGGACCCCGCCGCCCGCCGCTGGGCGCCACCAGCTAACACATACCACCGCGTTTTATGCCCATCAAATCGACCGATAATTGAAATGAGTTCCTTGTAAAAACCAGAAAAACTATTATCCATATACCTTTTAAGACGTCCGAGATACACAAATGGATTCTGTATTAGAATTTATGTCACTTAAAGGAGATGATATAAAAACCCGCCGAAGGGTTTACACGCTATTAAAATATGGGAACGACAATAACGCCTTCCCGGTTGTCAATCGAAAGCTTTAATAATCGTAAAATGTTCCTTCGTGTCCACTCAATTTTTGATTCTAATAAACTAACGCCGTGTATATTAACTGCAATTAGATATTAATTTGGGTTGCAACCATTTTAATAATATATTTTTACAGGATTTTTAATTATATTGGAAAATCAAGCTCGTCTAAGAACCCATTATAGTAACCATTAACCACATTTAATAAGACTATTTGGACATATTGGCTGTATGCAATCTACTAATCTATAAGTTTTACCTTTCTTCACCTCGCTCAATACCGTGAGAAAGAAAAGTAGCGAAAAATGAAGAAAATTGTGCAAACACTTTCTCTTTGAGTGTCCATTTATTTACTTGTAACTTATAGGTTACCTTGACTAGCCTGAGCATGTCAAGTTTTTATTTTTCACCTACATATATATATATTTATAGTTAAAATTACTATACAAACTAAATAAATCAGCTTCACGCTGTATCCCACACAAAGCAGGGTAGGCAGAGGGAACCTAGTGTTAAGACACTCCGTTCCCCATTTTCCGCCAAGTTCTGGAGGCATTGCGTGTTGAGTGGCGAAACTCAACGTCGCGCTTTGTCTTGACACCAGAGCGAAGAAATGAAAATATAAATGTAAATAAATATTTCATCTCCTCGAGTGGGGACCGAACCCACAACCAGTCGATTTTGCAGTCACATTTTGTGCTCCTGCGCCACATATGGCCTCAATTACAATTACTATACAAATTAAAAGTATAAATATAGTTTTATAGTTATTTATAACAACTACAATTTATATGCAATCGTTGTGTGATTTTATACGTCGTTGGAAATTACATGATTTTTTTTAATTTAAACTTAAATACGTTTACGACTTATCGCATTATACGACATTACGCATCTAGTTATACTTGGGGACGATAAAAAGTCGATTTAACGGTTGTGAATACTAATAAAATGTGTTTAATTGTTCAAGATTTTATATCAAAATGTCAGATGTGGATCTCTAGAGGTGCCTATGTGGAATATGGAATATGGATATAAATATACCATTTGAGGCCAGTCGTGGCGCAGCGGCACGAAGTGTGACTGTAAAACCGACTGGTTGTGGGTTCGATCCCCACTCGAGGAGATGAAATATTTATTTAAATTTATATTTCCATTTGTCGGTGTCGAGGTTAAGCGCGGCGTTGAGTTCTGCCACTCAACACGCAATGCCTCCAAAATTCGGCAGAAAGTAGGGAACGGAGTGTCTTAACACTAGGATCCCTCTGCCTACTCTGCTGTGTGCGGGATACAGCGTGAATTTAGTGAGCTGATTTATGTATATACGTATATTTCGTTCGGAGACGCCCCACAAAGTTTCCAAAGTCGCTATCCCGGTAACTAACGTGTTACTATAATCGGTAGGTAATTTATATACCGAATTCTTAACGCCCAACACGATTAAAAAACGAAGAACTTTTTAATATTCATAATGTGCTGCGTTTCGTTTAGAATACGGATGCTCGATCAATCATCACTTTTTATTGGTACACTGGACCCATTGTGTGAAAGTTATTGAAAATATAATGACAGAAGGACAAAAAAATATTCGTTTAGATGTGTAAAACAAATTAAGGTTTTGTGGAGATGATAACTGCGTTAGCATTTATTAATAATTATTATTAATTAACATTTATGGTATTGTAAAATCAGTAGTTGTAAAAGGTCTAACGAATCTTCTTAAACTGTAGCGATACTTAAAAGTATTAAAAGAAATGTAAATATAACAAAAGGTACGGACCATAAAGTCTGTAGTGAAAGTAAGAATTAAAATAAAAAAAAATAAAAAAAAAAAAACTGTAGCGATTAGCGCACTGGCAGTCAAATTTGACACACCGAATCTTAGAGGAAACGAAGGGGTTGCCCTTTGGTAAGTTTCTGGTTAACCCTCCAAACAAAAGCTACGACAGACACCTTAACAGTAGCGGAGAGAGGATTCATTCTTAACTTGGACTAAGAATTTGCAAAATCACAAAACATACGTATAAGAATCATTTACACTTATAACTATTTTTTCTATTTAAGTTTACATACAATAAACATTATTCGACGTTATTTTAAAACAGTAAAAAAATCGAATCTACTCAGGCAAGTCTTAGTTTACAAACTTTTTTCTGAATAGATGTTCATACTCCACATTAGAAACATATAAAATATAATAAAATTCCCTAATGCGAGTTATCCATAAATAACGTGGTTATCTTATAAAAGAGGGCAAAACCTTCATTTATTTTTACATAATTAAAAGCTTAGCGCTGAATGTATTTTATATATAATCGACACGCTACATTGATGGGCGACGTGACGGTAATAAGACATCAAAGGCTTATCGAAAAATCCTGCCCCCAGATAACGTAATACCTATTCATTAAAAACACTTGCGCCGTGGAAAAATGATTTTGTGACAATACGGTGCAAGGTAAAAGCTTTATATGAAATTAACTAATTTATATTAATTTACGTCTATTTCTCTCTTTTTATCGCTCGCAGTAGTAGCCACAGATTTTAGTGCCAAGAAACTCCCTCCGTCCCCTCATGTCCATGGTAGATTTTGACGCCACGCTATGTCTTGACGGAGCAGGGGAACAAAAATAACTTATTCCGTCAAGTGGGACTTGAACCCATCATCATTGTCAGTCAGTCAAAAGTTGTTAAATTCCTCCATGATGGTTTATGTTATTTTTATTGCAGAAATTATGCTTTTTATCCTTTTTCTATTTTTTTCTATTTTTTCCATTAATGAGATCCATCAATATATTAATAATAACTTGACTCTCTTAGCAATTACCAAGACATTTTTCTTACTAAAAAAAATAAGGTAAAAATTATACGTAGTATAAATTGCAACAACCTTGTACGTTAAAGTCCAACCTCAACTACTAAGGCGAGAGCCAATAGAGACTGGGCGGACGTTTTCACTGATTCGTCAAACCGCGACCACCACTCCCTTGCACCGCAGCGTGATCACTAAACCTACAATTACGCATATTGGAAGACCACATCAAAAGCACCGACAAGCTATTATAAATGCACGAAATCAATGTATTTAGCTTCAAAGGAAACTTTATTACGTGTCAGGCTCAAGGATATCTACTACTATTTAATTATCATTTTAATCCTATTCTCATATGGTAAGTTTATATCTTAATACAAAATTTCATTTACAAGTTAATTAATCCTGTATCCTATCCGTGTTTGACTGCATTTTTCAATATCGTTGCTGGAATTTGTATAAATTAAACTTAGTATTATCCTTTAATTCAATTTCGTAGATACGTTTTAAATTGAAAAGATTATTATTATTGCATAGATCTAAAATCATATTATAAACCTTGAATATTACATATATATTTTAACCAAAAATCATATAATACACTATATAATTATTTATAGTAAATCGAAATTAAAATTCATCTAAAAGACCATCCCACGTCACTGTCATATTAATATTTCCTATGGAACCGCGATAATAATCATTATATACCCTTTCATCCCTTATAGCACCTTCCCTCTTATCTCAAGAGGGACCACCTGACCTCAGGAACAGCTGTGTTCAACAGTACGCTAATTAATCTATGTATATTCCCATGAATTTATTATAATGTTGTTTTTTCCATCAATAACAAAAGGTATAAAATATACTCTTGATAACGAAATATGTTTGTTTATTGGATTGTAAAATATAATATTGGAATTTTTTGTTTTATATGATATATTAAAATATTCAGCGTCACTCACACCGTAGGTATGTAATGGTTTACTCAATTTTCTTACTTTTACTTATATGTAAGTACATTTATTCTAATACCCTCTGCCTGCCCAGCAGGGTTGCTGTGTGCGGGATACTGCGTGATGCTAAAAAAAATCTAGAATATTTATTGTTATCTTTTCTATTATAAACATAAGTAACAAATGTATATTTCAATACAATGATATAAAAAGCGTTGCCGGTACATTTAAAGGTATGAGGCATAAAAGCCTCAAACCATAGATCATTTGAAATTACTTTTCTTTCTTTATAAAAATTCTACAATCCTTGTGTCAAACAAACTCGCCCACGTACGACGTAAAAGTAACTTTTCGAGTGCAATGTTACAATGTGGTTATAAAGTGACAAGTCAACAAAGACTTCTTTACATGTTTAATGATATATAATGTGTGCTCCATCACAGGCTAAGCACTTTCTCGTGTTTATTTTAGACGATTTGTTAATTATACATCTTTTTAACGGTGTGTTTAATTGTTTTACTATTATACGACTACATGACATAGAATTGTATAATAGTATACATATTATGTATAAAAAATAGGGTTTAGATAGACTTATCGTCTTAAATTATACATGATCTAAATTGTACAGTTATTAATATACTGTAATCATTCATCGTTTAATATTTTATTTAAATATTTCAAAATAAAGTACAAGTATATTCTTAAAATATACTGTAACTGTCAAAACATTGAACTCATAGACAAATTTACAACTAACTTTTAATAACATAAAAAAAATAAACTTAAGCAATACAATATTCTTTGATACACAAACCATATTAATTACCACAATAGACTTTCGACACCAATATAAAACAAAACGAAACATTCGATCAAAGTATCAAAATCATCTGAGTTCAGGAACATGACCTGCAACTCACAACCATTCATTCCTAGATCACAATCGGTTAAGAAAATTAATCCCCAAATTAATATTATTGGACGTCGCCTCTATATTCAATGAAATTTGTTAAGGCCAAGTGCCAACAAGACATTCAGGCTGTTTTTATTACACTTAAGACACAAAAATAAGTAATGTTTTGATAAGAAATAGTAGTGTTTGTTTGTTCACCGTGTGGTGTGCTAATTGCTTAAGTTTTCCGTTTGTTTATTTTTTTGTGATATAATTGAATATTGTTATATAAATAAATATATGTTCATCAGTACAGCAGTGTTGGACTGTAATATCGACGGTTCGTAGGTTCGATTTCTCATTTAGTGAAGAGATAAATCACGATATTGACTTCTGTGAAGCATTGTCCTAAAACTTAGGCGGTAAGATTTTCTTAATTTTTAAAGATATGTCAATTGACAGTCAATATACGTACGCATAATAAGTAATCACAGAAATCAAAGAGATTCAAAGAATAAAATTAAATAAACTTTCATACTATTTAAACTATAACATCAAAAATACTACTTCTTCTTAAATTAATTCAATAATATTTCATTTGTTGTGTATTCGAGTAGTACGTGTTGATATGAGTGACATACGAATTACATTGTTTGGTTGGTCATTGGCTCTACCAATTAACCACGAATCAAGCTGATTAAAATGGATGTGGCACTCTCCTACTTTAATTAATTTGATTGAAGCTTTGATTTGTTCTTGTTCATAGTTCTAGAAAACAGTAATGTGGTGAGCACGTTATTTTTGAAGTTATTTCTTAGTATTCCAGTAGCTACATTACTATTTTTTTACCTTCTAATTTCATCCTCTATATTCGCTATTGATACCTAAGGGAGGTAGCAATAGCGAATATAGGATAGGATAGCGGATTGAGACTGAGGTGACATAGTTTTAAGGGCAGCCACGATGGCGTCTTAGCGACGTCCTGTATATTATTTTTAAATATAATTAAAATAAATTTAGGATTAAAGTTTTCATAATAACACACAGCCCGTTATTGAGCAGTGGGTCAGCGTCTGGATGAAAAACTAATGGCAATGAGTTCGATCCTTACTTGGGGATAAATTAAAACTTAATTATTTCTATTTTTCCACTCTGAGTGACGAAAGTATGTCACGCATAAGCATTCGCGTCCAAAACATAAACAATATATTATTATATTTTCTATATAAACACAAGAACCACTTGTCTAATCACTATGTTGTACATAGAATAAACATTTGTTTATTTGTAATATTAAACTTAACTATTTGCTTAACAACCAAACACGGCGGAGGAACGGAATGCAAAGTGCTGAGAAAGCTTTCCCGATTGCATTTCTTGCTTGTTTTGAATATGTATGTTATTTTGATATCAGAGTGACAACTCTTTTTAATATAATAATCAAGTTATAAAAAAAAATGTTTTTCTAAATTAATAAATAATTATTAAAATTAAATTAAAAAATTGTGTATGTCGATACAAGATGGTATTAAAGTGGGATATCAGCAAGTTCTACTATCTATCTAGTGACAAGAAGCATTCTCCTTCTACCGCTCAAATTGACGGCGTTATTGAGTGGCGGAAATCAACGCTGTACTTTTTCTCTGAAATATAAATAACTAATTCCTCCGACTGGGAATCCAACTCACAATCATCGCGTTGCAATCAGACACTGTACCAATACTTCACGACGGTCAAACCAAATACCTAGACAAAACTGTGTACTTTACAACTAACAGTCTCGTAATACTTTAAACATAATGTAATGTTATAAAGGCCAGTCATAGCACAGGGTCACAAGTGTGTGTCTGTAAAAGTGGCAGGTTGTGGGTTTGATTTCTCACTAGAGGAAAAGAAAATCTTATATTTTCGTTTTTTCGCTCTGGTGTCAAAAGCGCGCAAAGCGCGTTAAGCTTAGCCACTCAACACGCAATGCCTTTAGAATTCCGCGAAAAGAGGGGAGCGGAGTGTCTTAACCCTAAGCTTCCTCTGCCTACCCTGCTACAGCATGAAACTGAAGAAAAAAGAAAAAAAAAAGTAATATTATGCTATGTCCAATATTAGTATTTAATTTAAAACAATTGCATAATACGTCTGGAAGCATTCCTATAGTGATTAATACGTTTTTAATGCACGCCCACGTGGGCAAGTACGGTAGTAAAAAAAATGTCTAGTTGGCTGTGTTGTAATCGTAATATGAAACCTTCTGTAAGTTCAAACAATGATGCCCACTCAAACTATTATTGTCTATGATTTTATAATCATTGATATATTATCATATAGTAGTCTTGCTATAAATATATATATACATATATATATATATATATATATATATATATATATATATATATATATATATATATATATATATATATATATATATATATATATATATATATATATATGTATATGTATGTATGTATATATTATATTTTAAACTTTTAGTAATAACTTTACCAATATAATTAATTATATAAAATAGCTTAATGTAAAAAAAAAATGACAAAGAGAAATTTTTAAAACATAAAATCCTGTAAAAATCCTCCTTTTTGACTTTTAATAGTTTTAAATATAATTAAGAAAAATATTATACACTTTTCCGCATAGCAGGGTAGGTAGGGGGAACCTAGTTTTAAGTTCCGTTACCCACAGTCTGCCTAATCTTTAAGACATTGCGAGTTGAGTAGAACTCTGGAGGAAATGAAAATAATTTAAAATGTTCTTAAAGTCTACGTATATTCGTTCTATAGAGAGCCATGGGAATATTTTCAAATATTTATTTTTTATTACCACAATCTTAAACATCATAGATACCTACTGGACAACGTAATCAGTTATATTAGTCATTCTTTGTTAATATTATTATAAGTTAAAGAACGGTTCGACAAAGACAATCTTCTATTGAAATCAGACTTTAAACATATTATTTATACAAGCTTCTAGGACATATTGACTATTTATTTTAATTTTGTTTTATAATGTTCAATGTGCCCACGACTCTGTAACCCGAACAATCCATATTCTAATTAGATTTGAACAAGACACACAAAAAAACCAATATATATGTAAATGTTTTATTTACATGACAATGTACTGAGATGACATTATATTAAACGCGAAATATGCTAAAGATAAATCTCAAAAATTAGCAACAAAAAGATATGACTACTATAGGTATCGTATTGTAACGAAAAAGTAACAAATATTTACAATATTGAAAACTCCAAGGCTTAACAGGTACCTAAAGGCTATACAAACACTTTAGATTTGGAATAGGTATACCTATTCATACACACTTAGGTGGCAAGGGGAGCAATAATAAGGGATTTTTGGGGGTTCTGTGAGGATTTAAAGGGGTGTCAAAATAAAAGATTAACAGCTTTTATAATGAGGACCGTATTGCAAGTACATAATATGGCTACCTTAAAATAGGCAAATGAAAAATTTTTTTCTACATTACTGGCTTCATACAATATATAATATAGTTCCGTATATACTGTTTGTAATATATGAATGCTATATTCCATAGAAAAAATGAAACTAAATTAGAATTTATTCGTTTACTATAAAAAATCTAAATAAAAAAAAGAAATATTAGAGGCCATCGTGACGCAGAAGCAAAAAGCGTGTGACTGCAACACCACGATTGTGGGTTCAATATTCACTCAGGGGAATGAATTATTATTTATTAATACTTACTTCTTCGCTCTGGAACCAAAGCAAAAAGCCCGGCGTCGAGTTCCGCAATATAATACGCAATGCCTCGAAAAATTCAGAAATCACCACGAAAGGTGGGAAACAATATTTTATCCCTCTCTCCCTCTGCCTAACCTTTTAAATGTGGGATACAGAGAGAAGCTGTTTATTTTTTTTATTAATAGATATTATTTTCAAAAACACTTAATTGAAATCATCAACAACATAATGACAATCCATCATTATTCCCAGACGTCGTTAACAATTACGCAATGACCTGTTTTGGTACTGAACAGAGCGCGTGGGTTGATCTTATTAGTTCAACTTATAATATATTATACTGGAGCTCAGTTACAGTTTCCTAAAATTATATTTTGACCTTTTAAATCTTTGTTATGATTCTTTATAAGGTAGCATTTATTAGGTAGTATTTATTAAAATATTCATTTTGTTGTTTTGGAAATAGGAAATGGCGAGCTATTTTCTGTAAAATAAAATAACATAAATGTGTACCATAATATTATAAGAACTAAGTACCGTATAAGTATCTTTAGATATAGTTATATTTAAACTAACTCCTACAAATCACATGTTTACTGTCAAATAATATTAAATTCCAGGCAATTTAACACATCGTCGCGATATTTCATATCAACAAAATATGCAAACATTTTATGTTGTTATTTTTTCAAATTCTCTATAAGAAATTCATCAATTACAATTTAAGTGGACCCACCCATGTCGCCAAATAATTGTCTATACAAAGACTACTTGATGATGTTTTTCTATATAAATAGAACTTGCCTCATTCAAATCAGATAGCAGCCGAATACATTCATGTGCAATTCGTGTTGAAAAACATATTTAATATATTAAATATTTGTTAAAAATATATGATAAATAGCGTTCTCTCTTGCTAAAAGATAATTCTAAATAATTATATTTGAAGTAGCGGAAATTTGTAAAACTCTCCTTACAGAGATGCTAACGACATTAATAAGCGAATAAAAATGTATATGTGGCTTGATGAGAACGTATGACTTAGTGGTCAGAGCGCTTGGACGGCTTTCAAGAGGCGCGGGTTCAAATCACACTATGTCTTTTAAAATAATTAAATATATTTAAAAATAAACACCATCGTGATTATAATTATATCTAATATCAAATTGAAGTACATTTCTACTATTATAATCTCATAAGACTAATAAGAAAATATCCAGATTATTTTTGACAAAAAAAATTTAGAACGTTAAAAATGAAACTCTACTTTAACATTGAAATATAATGCAAGAGTCGACCTAACACATAATTACATCATAAATAAATATACATTTTGGTCTCGTAGCTGTCCATACGTAAAGTTAAAGTCATCAAGAAATATATTTAATGAAATGGTGCGAAGTAGCTTGAAAATTAAAAATAATTTAAAGCATCTCATATACCTAATGGTATAACTAAAAGGGCAAGAATGACGTTCGGCTAGTGTCCGCATCCTGAGAGCTCAAGTGCTGTATTAACATATACAACCTCCTGCAGTTCTCTACTGGTTGTGAATTCCTCTAATGAAATAAAAATATTATTGACTAGATCTCACAATTAAAAATGTGTTAAAAATATTTAAAAAACAAAGATTTTCAAATAGTAAAAATTATATTTGTATTATATTTGTTGTATGTAGAAGACTGGAATCTCTCAAAGGAAATTGATCCCACAATAATCTTAGCTTATTATTATTAGAAACTTACTACGCCACGTATCCCACATACTATTCCAAGAACCAGAATAGGCAGAAATAAGTTAATGTTAAGACACTACTCTCCTCATTTTCTAATTAAAAATTGTCTAATTTTTGGGACGTTGCGTGATGCCTACATTGAAATGAAAGTAATTTAAATATAATCATTACTCAATGGACATCGAAGCCACAACCATCGCGTTTCCAGTCAGACACTTCACCACGACGGCCACAATATAACTAATACAACTACAACAAAATAATAATAGAACTAAAAAAAATATATAATTTTGCTACGACAATGTTGTTGTTACGTTACAAACATGCAATGAAATCGTCGTAAATTGTAGTAACCGTTGCGAAACCTTCAAAAGATTTGCCGGAACTAAGAGACAAAGTTTATGTCT
>DWQW01001300.1:0-35080 GCA_018249695.1 Heliconius erato demophoon
ACAAGAAATTCAAAAAAAATCTTTTTGCTTTCTATTAGTCTTTTTAAGTATCCCTCTATCCATTTCAGTCAAAATTACTAAATGTACAGACAAAATATTTTTACTGTCTTATTATATATAGAGATTTCATTACCTCGTATGAAAATAGAACCCACAACCTGTCGCATTTCCACTCTCCTCTACTTTATAATAACCAATAATTTAATAGTATAAACCATGTTGGATTATCGCAGTAATAAAACTATACGGTGATTCTGGAGTGGGTGTTAACCCTTTGTCCGATTCTTGTATGTCCGAATGGGCCTGAGTGTGATAAAAAGCGTGATTTTACGATAGTGTAGATCTGAAAACGTTGTTCATCTTGGGTGGGCGAGTAACAGCTTGTTAGTTTAAGATAATGCTCAGTTAATCATTTATTTTAAGGTCATAACCGCAGAATTGCTATTGATTTTTCGTTTGATTAATGTTAGATTTTGAATTATTTTGTTTGTGTGTTATGGATTTTGTATGGAAGGGTGGAAATTTTATGGGGGTAGCATCGTGGTGTGGCTTATGACTATAGACGCGACGGTTAGGGGATCAATTTTCACTCGCGGAAATGAATTAATAAGGCAAAACTAACAAGCAAAATCTCCAGAATATGGTGGAAAGTGTGAAATGGAAATGTCCTAATGGTAATAGAGTGTCTTAACACTCCGTTTCTATTAAGGTTCCCCTTTGCCTAAACTAGTATGCGCGGAATACAGCGTAAAAAAACATAATTTAGCTCTTAAACTTCTGAAAATCCAACCGAATGGTACGCATATCCATACAATGCGTATTTTTTATTGCTTAATGTTCATGCTGGTCAAAAAGATTTCTGTACGATCTTAAAAGTATGATTTCGTTGAAACCAAAACAATGTTGCCGATTGACTTTTTGCAGGCCTTTGTCGTATTTTGATAAAGCTGATATCACTGGACGAAATAACTCTAACTTTTTATTTCACGCTCGGACTTAATTTTTTTTTTATCAGCTTCACGCTGTATTCTGCACACAGAAGGGTAGGCAGAGGGAACCTAGTGTTAAGACACTCCTGTTCCCCACTTTCTGCCGAATTCTGGAGGCATTGCGTGTTGAGTGGAAGAACTCAACGCTGCGCTTAACCTCGACACCAGAGCGAAGAAATGGAAATATAAATTTAAGTAACTATTTCATCTCCTCGAGTGGGGATCGAACCCACAACCAGTCGGTTTTACAGTCACACCTCGTGCCGCTGCGCCACGACCGGCCTCATTATTTTTTTTAAGTTTGGCATATACTACTAATTGGTATATGCCAAACTTAAAAAAATAAGACACTTCTTAAGACACTTCTGTGATTCGGCGGATCTTAACGCCGCCCCTTGTTTCACCACAGCAAGGATAATAAATCCTCACGTTTGTAGTCAAACATTATTTTACTGCGCAACCAGAAATTTAATGGCTTAACCAAGGTCAACCTGTCATTTTACTAAATAGAATCGAACTAACAACCATCATAACCAGACCACATTAACAGAATTTCCATCAATGTATGTTTGAATATGTATAATTTATAAAATTTCTCCGAAACCTTGCACTGGCCGTATCTTACAGCGAGTATATTTCATCACAGTGACATCTGTCAGCTTGTACGGCGTGGAGCGTACACGGATCGGCTTTGTCGCCGACGTTTGTATTAATTTCCTTTCCTGTCGCTTATTGGTTCTGATTGGTTTATTTTAAATTCTTTATATTTTGCATTTTATATAATGCTGTAGAATGAATAATGATATTAAGTATCGGTTCGTTCTTTTACTTTTCTTTTGGATCGGACAAGAGATAATCGATGAGCAATGAATGCTCGAATATGATTTTAAAGTCTTGGAACTGTATGGACTGCTGCTATTTTTTATTAAAAAATAGTTTTATTTTTGTTAAAGAGTTTCTTTTTTTAATTAAAAACATATCAGGTGATGATTTTTTTCTCGTTACACGGTTTTATACATTCTAGTCATTTAAATGTTTATTGATCAACATTGACTGAATTATTGAATTATATATATTGTAAGTAAAATAAGTGTCCATCTATGACGTACAAATTCACATACAAGATAAATAAAAAGAGCCTAGTGTTCAGACACTCTATTCCCCACTTTTCCCATTTTCCCCGTCCCACTTTCGAGATACTGCGTGTTAAATGGCGAAACTCCACGTCGCTCTTTGTGTTGTTACCACCTCGAGAAAATAAAAATAATGAATTCCCCCGAATAGAAATCGAACCTACAACCGCACCAACTGCAGTAACATTAACTTACAACAAATACTATTAAATATACATATAATACTGTGTAAAAGTTGTCAGTCCAAAAATATTTGAACTTGTCGCCAGCATTCATGTCATTTCCCTCTGCTCTCGTTTACGGCAGTCTATTGAATTATTTCCGAGTCGAGTTCGCTTCTATCTAAAATAAGCTACGTTTATTTGGATCTTGTTAGTTTTAATATCTTTCAGCGTTACAGTTTTTCTTTCTTGATTGGCAATAAAGAAGAAATGAATGTTTGTGGGTATTTTTTCTGGAAAAAACTTTAGCTCAACCGCGTTTAGTATTTGCTGAGTTGTTTCCGATAGATTCCATTGATTCTTTTTTTAAGCTTCACTCTAGCGGGTAGGTAGGGTAGGAGAAATTTAAGTGCTGATACACTGTGTTCTCCGATTTCATCTCGATCTCTCGATTTTAAATGGAGGAAGTTAGCACCGCGCAATTTTCATCACAGCGACATCTGTCAGCTTATAATTTTAGATACGGAAGGGAAAAGAAAGGGAACCCAGTATTAAGACACTTCGTCTTGAATTCTGGAGAATTGCAATTGTTGAGTGGCGGAACTCAACGCCGCCCCTTGCTTTGTCATCAGAGCGAACAAATAAGATATAATAAATATTCCATTCTCACAGCAGTCGCGTTTACACTCTCACTTTTGTGCCAAGCTAGCATATAAAAAAATATAAATAGCGTAGCTTTACAAAATATGATTTGTGGAAATCTATGTGAAGATAACACCTAAAAAATACTCAACAAAACTAAACAAGATAAAGAAAAAGAAAGACAAAAATGAGTGCCTCGAAACGTGTATAAAAGAGACTTAACAATTATATTCTGAGAGCGAAACTTCTTAAGCTCTTAAACTGTATATCATTAAAGTATATTGTACTTAAGAATATAAGTCAGATATAGATACATAATATGATTCTGTATATAAATAAAGTTTTTTTTATAGTTTTACGCTGTCTCCCGCATTTAGCAGGATAGGAAGAGGGAACCTAGTGATAAAACTGCTTCCGTTCCTCACTTTCAATGACGTTTTTGTGGGTTTAATTATCAATCGGAATTATTCGGGACGTTTCGTAATACATTATTTTAATTTTCTCGCTCTTGAATATTTTTTTTTTTTGAATTTATTTTTTACTTTCAAAACACAAGACTCTTTCAATCTCCATTTTCCACTGAATTTTCATTCCTCCGATCGGGAATGGAACCCACGATTGTCGCGTACAGCTATGCCGTCGACGCAACACACAGTCGCACCTCTGTCCCACGAGGAATAAATAATCTGATAAAATACAGTGCAATTTAATTTCGCGTCAATTTTTTTCTGAACACACATATTATTAATTCTGTACAAACTCAAAAAATAAACTATAAGAAAATTCCGCAAAAAAATAATTACAAAATCCCATAACATCATATTTAATTATTATACGGAAGCGACGATACAGACTGCTATGCAAAAAAATTAAATATATCATACTAATAATAAGGTAATTACTCACGGCGATGGGTTAAAGTAACTTGTCGGCGAGCAAAAACAGTGTACATTCGAACCAAAGTTTTTGTTGTCAGAATCACAGGCCACGTCCTACAAAAACGCTGACACCGTATGTCACACTGTAATGTCACAGAACAAGAGATCGTGTAGTGATTGACATATGGTAGCGTATGGCAAAATGTATTGGAAGTGGAATAATGAGTTGGGTTGGAGTTAGTGTTATATGTTTTAAAGTCAATAGTTGAGGCTAAGGGTATAAGCGTGTGATAGTAAACGTGACAGGTTGAGGGTTCGATTCTCGCTCGAGGAAATGATTTTTTTTTATATTTTTGATGAAGCGGCGTTGAGTTCCGCAATTCAACACGCAACTCCATAATTCGGCAGAAAGTAAGGAACGGAGTGTCTTAACGCTAGGCTCCCTCTGCCTACTCCTCTACAAACGGGATACAGCGTGAAACTAAAAAAAACGAAAGTAAACCATCATTTTAAAATAGCTAGAAAAAAATAGAATAAAAATATTGAAGCAATATCACATTCTGATTATATAGGTATAGGTCGACGGTCTAGTAACATCTAGTAACTGTAAAAGTTACTAGTCGTGATTAGAATGAGAATGTTATGCACTGTTGATTTCAATATATTTCACATACTTTATAAAATTAGACTTATTTATATATATTTTTTAAATCTACTAAAATGAGTTTATTTTAATAAATATTTCTTATAACCGGAAATCGAAACCACAACTTTGAACTTGGTAATTTCTTAACAAGGTTGAAGGTTGGATTTTCTATTGAAGTAGTCTTTTGCAAGCAGTTTTGAATCGAAAAAAATATATAAAACTACCACGGGCCCCGGACACAGTTCAAACATACATACTAACACGCCAAATCTTTCCTTTTTTATTTTGTTTAGTTTCACGCTGTATTATACATAAAGCAGAGTCTAGAGATCTAATGATATCTCACTTTCCGCCGTATTTTGAAGGATTTGCGTGTTAAGTAGCAAAAATGAATGCCGCACTTTTCTTAACACTAGTCTTAACACTAGGTTCCCTCTGCCTACCCTGATGTGTGCGGGATACAGCGTAAAGCTGAAGAAAATATAAACGTCAGATATTTCTTTTCTTTGAGTAGAAATCGAACTCACAACGTTTACAGTCACACACTTATGCCACTGTACCACGACCGGCCTCAAAACTGGCTTCCCACTCAAAATCTCATCATAATACGAAAGAAAAATAATTAAAAAAATCTAAAGCAATATTACCGTTTCACAAAGTAATATTTTGATTCACGATCCTTACTTAGTAGAAACATTTGTCTCGGATGTCAGCTATAAAATCAACTGCGAAAATTGCGTTGCAGCTTTGTCAGGACGAGATAAAAAAGGCATTTGTGTAATTGGACCCAATCCAAATTAGTTGAGGGACGTCTTACGGAGTAATAAGATTTTGTGCTTTTAAAAAATTATTTTGGATACAGGAATAATTAATTGTCAATTTTATAATAAAAAAAAATTCAGCTTCACGCTGTATCCCGCACACAGCAGGGTAGGCAGAGGGAACCTAGTGTAAAGACACTCCGTTCCCCACTTTCTCCAGAATTCTGGAGAGATTGCGTGTTGAGTGGCAGAACTCAACGCCGCGCTTGGCCTCGACACCAGAGCGAATAAATGTAAATATAAATTTAAGTAAATATTTCATCTCCTCGAGTGGGGATCGAACCCACAACCAGTCAGTTTTACAGTTACACTTCGTGCCACTGCGCCACCACTGGCCTCAACTGCCTCAACAACTCAACACGCAATGCCTCCAGAATTTGGCAGAAAGTGGGGAACGGAGTGTCTTAACACTCGGTTCTCTCCGCCTACCCTGCTGTGTGCGGGATACAGCGTGAAGCCAAAAAAAAAGTTTTTGTGGAGTATACTTTTTGTTTTTTTATTTGCTAGGTGCCCTAAAATCTTTATTTTACTTATTTTATTTATTTTAGAGATATTGGGTTACGTGGATGGATACCCTATTTATCTGGTGGACTATAGCTTTACGCCGTATCTCGCATAGTAAGATAGGCAGAGGGAATTTTGTGTTACGACACTCAGTTCCCTACTTTCCGCCACCAGATTTCACTCCGCTGAGTGGAATCGAACCCATAACCGCCGCGTTTATTCGCATGTTTGTACACTAGCACCACGACAGCCCCAAAATATATAATGAGCTGTCATTATTCGAAACAGAGTGAAACAAAATTTCAATTCTTTATAGTTTATCCCCAAATAATAAGAAAATTTGATAAAATTATATGTACAAACATACATGAGTGGGTACATATTTCTAACAATCGTATAGAAAATCATTTGTTTAATTGGCTAGACCGTTTGGATCGTTTCCAAGAGACTTGAATTCAAATCATACTAAGTTATTAACTTTTTGTAGGGAATAATAAAAAACATAATAAATCATAAAAAAATGGTAAAAAAGATATGCGTATGATATACCTAAAGATATGTAACTACGGCGTTGAGTTCCGCCACTGCGGGATACAGTGTCTGACTGCAAACGCCATAGTTATGGGTTCATTTCCACTCGTGAGAATTAATTCTTTAATTTTCTCTGCTCAGTTAGCAGTTATAGTATTAGATAAAATGCTTAATACATTCCCCCTCAAACAAACAAAATTAAACACAGATATTTTCAAAAAAACCTTACTAATTTCCTCAACTAAGCCATAGAAGTCCATAGCTCACATGTTAAATTGCAATACTAATAAGGAAGGATTTAGTCCAATCTATCAACCTAAAGCTCTACTGATTGACGAAATCAACGCTTCAACGCTGAATGGTGACAAATGGTGGCGTAATTGTCGTGAAAAGGAAAAAGAACAAATATATTTTTTAAGGAGAAATCCTGATCTGGAATAAGTAGCACGATTGATGGCCTGTTGATGGATTGAAGGAATGTCTGTGTTATCTGAGATGACTGTGGATCTTTTGTTATATATTGACTAGGACTTTTTGGACGATAAGAAATAATTCGCTTTTTCCACTCGAAGGATGGATTATTTTCCTGGCTTTGGTAGCGAGATAGAGTGCGGCGTTTAATTCCATGATTTTTTAAAACGCTTGACCAATTCCAGCAATTGGAATCGAATCCACGACCATTGTAAATATAACGTAATACAATCTATCACCTATTAACGTCTTATTAATAATAACATTATTAAATATAACATTATTAAATATATTTAAAATCTTGTCAGAATTTTCAGTCAGCGATGTCAGCCCACTTGATATCTTCTTAAGTTTCATTAACAAAAGATTTAATAAAATCTAGACAGCTTTGTGTCTTTAAAAATCTTTTGTAAAAAAGAAAGAAATGTAAAAAAATAAATCAGCTTCATGTTTTTTTTTTTTGGATTAAAGTTAAAGAAAAAAATATATATATAATATAATATAAACAAAGTTAATCTGAGGCCGTCGTGGTGCAGTGGCGCAAAATACAAAACTCTTTGTTGGTTTAAATGTAAACGAAAATGTAAAAGAAGTCCTTTCCACCTAAGTATTACCCGCGGTGGAAACGGGCTTCACTACGCTACAGTGGTCTCTTTTCCTCTTTACACATTTAGAACAAATAAAAGCAAAATAACTCAACGCACACGCAATGCGTCCAAAATTCGGCAGAAAGTGGGGAACGTAGTGTCTTAACACTAGGTTCTCTTTGCCTACCATGCTGTGTGCTGGATATACGTGACGCTGATAAAAAAAACACAATAAAAATAAACAAAGATCGTTTATTTTTAATTATATGATAATTTTTAGCGAAGTACCAATTGTCAGGTGACATTTACTCTGCACCTGTCCTTATTAATATTTGTTTGAGCCCGAATCCATTATAAATGCATCGGTATTAAAATTTTATGATTTCCTGTACGAAATAAATATCAATAAAATAATTGAATTCTTTGAATCTCGTCTGTTTGTGAAGCAAAATGTTATGGTTTCCATGTCAACTTGGGAAAAAAATCGTTAGGTACAATACGGCGTTGAGTTATGCGTTAACATTAATTGTTTTAATGCAGTTCTCGCTAGCAAATACAGTTATTTTGACTGAAATAGATAATCAAGACAAATTTCTGATTACTGACCAAAAGCTTTCAGGCAATATCAACTCTATCTCAACAAAATCAAAATAAAATCTTGAAAAACAATACTAAAAAATTAAAAACGAATAGTCTTTTAACATTTTTCATTATAATAAATACTGAAATGAAACAAACGAGAGTATCCAAAGTATATTTTTTTAAAAATACAACAACGAAATAGTTCAAACGGTGCCTTTTCATAAAGCTCCGAGATATAATCAAAGGGCAACCAACCTCAGAATATCGTCCGCCCCATAAATTCGGTTTTGACTTAACCGAAAAAACTGAAACCTTTCAGAATTTACGATCCATTTTGACGCAGACTGTTTTTGCGGTAACGGTAACGAAATCGTTTAAATTTTTCCATACAATATACTTGTTATAGTTTGTATGGAATAGGCAGTATTTGGATGGAGTATGGAGGTTTATGTATAAAGTTTGGCTTTATTGAACGTGCTTTTAGGCTATATGGGCGTATTTTTTTTAACACTTTTAAAGTGTTATTCCACACTTAGGTTCCAAGCCAATTCCTAGTAATTATCTTTGGGTAGCGGAAATTTGTTAAAATCTCCCTACAGAGATGCTAACAACATAAATAAGTTGTAACAAACGTATAAAAATTTCGACGTAGCTTGATGAGAATGTATGGCTTAGTGCGCCTGATCGGTTTCCAAGAGGCGCGGGTTCGAGTCCCGCTACGTTCCAATTTTTATACGTTTTCTAGATAAGTATTTTTCTAAATGAGTATATATCAGCGTAGAGATATTTAGTATAATTTGATAGTTATGAATTCGAATACCATTTGGAAAAGTCCATTATATACACATATATAAGGATACTTAAGTAATTAAAGAGTATAGTTGGATATTACGTTAAATATAATAGAATAGCGGAATACAAGTTTATTTTTCCTTCACGCTGTATTCCTCAAATATTAAATTTAGAGATCCTTGTAACCTAATGTTAAGTCACTTTGTTCACTATTAAAATATTTTCGTTGCGTGTTGAGTGTTGAGTGTTTAGTATCGGAACTCAACTCCGCGCTTTGCCTCGTTACCAGAGCGACGAAACTAAAATAATAAGTTTTTGATTCCTCGAGTGGGAATCGAACCCACAATCTGTCACGTTTTCAGTTGCACGCCTATGCTCCTGCACCACGAAGACCTCGATACAAATTAATATAATTCAAAGTTGTCTCTGTGTATTCCGCAAAAAGTAGATGAAAAAGATAGATGAAGGTATCAAAAAATTGAACATATTGTATAAAAAAAAATATACAAATAAAAACAGGGAAAGAACTTATACTACTTATTGAGGCCAGTCATGGCGCAGCGACACGAAGTGTGACTGTAAAACCGACTGGTTGTGGGTTCGATCCCCTCGAAGAGATGAAAATATTTACTTAAATTTATATTTCCATTTCTTCGCTCTGGTGTCGAGGTTAAGCGCGGCGTTGAGTTCTGCCATTCATCACGCAATGCCTCCAGAATTCGGCAAAAAGTGATGAATGGAGTGTCTTAACATTAGGTTCCCTCTGCCTAACCTGCTGTGTGCGGGATACAGCGTGAAGCTGATTTTTTTAACTACTTATTACAAAACATAGAAAAAAACGTCTAAAATAAAATAAAACAAGCAAAAAAAAAGTCAAATCACAGAAAAATCCACGGAAGTGACAAGTTTTACAAATAAACTTCTTAGATTAGGACGTCAAGCACATCGCCTCTTTAAATGATTGTTAACGCACGTACAAACGTTTACAGAACTTTTGATAGAGTCGTGATCCGGAGAACGTAAAAAGTGGAGCGACTTTCAAAAAATTGGTGCTCTGGATTTAGTAACGTAAATAAGTACAAAAAAAATATATATATATAGGCGGTCTGAAGGCGTGGAGATTGTGGGTTCGATTCTTATTGAAGGAAGTATATTCACTTTTCTGTTCTGTAAATACGTAAATATATTGTAGCATGCATATAAGAATTGTGATCTAGCTTAATGAGATCATACAGCTTAGTGATCAGAGCTCTTGGATGTGATCCAAGAGGCGGTTCGAATCCCGCTACGTTATTTTTTATGTTATTTTTGTAAAGTGAGATGTGAGTTGTTAGAAATCGAATAAAATATAGAGAACGGTGTATTTACATAGCAGGTTATCTCTGTCTATATATTTTTTTACGTTATATCCTACAGCACGATATATAGGATAGGATTTTTTGTGAAATTATTGATATTTTTGAGAGAAACAGGTATATAGGTCGAATAAGGACCTTTAAAATTATTTGTATACCCATAAAAACAAAAGAAAAAACAAAAACAATGTATATAAAACAGTAAAACAACATTCAAAAATATACAACAACAGCCATGATAAACTGACTAAAAACTTTCGAGCTTTATTAATAACTAAAATTAATCAAAAGTATAATATATTCATATATGTATGTATGTTTATATTTATACGTAACGCTCGTGTATTAAAACGGAGTATTAATTAAAATACGTTATACATCAAATTAACTCGAGTTCCTCCATCCGTCCTCCGGCCGCAGTGGCGCAGTGGCACAAGGGTGTTACAGTAACGTGACGGTTGTGGGTTCGGTAAACCAATTCAATAAAACAAATGTATAAAATAATTCTTTCAGCAAGTAGCAACTTTGTCGTAATAAAATTGTAATAAAACAAATACTAAATGTGAAGTTTAGCTTGTATATACTGATAATTGCATTTATGTCAGTTTACGGTTACATTTAAATAAATATTTTAAATGTTCATTTAATATTTTTTCTAAAATACATTTACAAAAAATAAATAATAATATTTTATGTTGGCGAAGCCTCGTTGGTGCGGTTAGTATATAATATATTTATATCTACGCTGTGAAATCGAGGCAAAGCGCGGCGTTGAGTTCCGCCACTTAATAAAGCCTCCAGAATTTGTCGGAACGAGAGAAACGTGTGTCTTCATGGGGACAGTGTCTTGACAATAGGTTTTCAGGTTCCCTCTGCCTACCCTGCTATGAGCGGGATACAACGTGAAGCTAAAAGAAAGTACAATGTATAATATACCTATATATTCGTACGTAACGCTCGCGTATTAAAATTGGTGTATTAATTAAAATACGCTATACATTTAACTCGAGTTCCTTTTGAGTAAATGGCGCGGAGGCTGAATATTTGTAGGATTATGGTGCTCTCGTCGTGGTATAGCTTCACAGTATTTTGCATAACCCTGGATGGAAGGATGCTTATTCTATATTAAGGCCAGTCGTGGCGCAGGGGCACAAAGTGACTGTAAAATCGACTGGTTGTGGGTTCGATCCCCACTCGAGGAAATTAAATATTTATTTGCATTTATATTTTCATTTCTTCGCTCTGGTGTCGAGGCAAAGCGCGGCGTTGAATTCCACCGCTCAACACACAATGCCCCCAGAACTTGGCGGAAAGTGGGGAACGGGGTGTATTAATACTAGGTTCCCTCTGCCTACCCAGCTGTATGTGGGATTGAAACTGATTTTAAGAAATTAGGGAAGAACTAGAAAGGCTAAAATTATTGTAGATCTGTATCTTGAGGTCAAGGAAGAAAATTTAAATAGATACTTATTTAGAATTTTAAAAAATCAGCTTCACGCAGTATCCCACTCACAGCAGGGTAGATATTTACACTAATAAAGTATTCGGGGAAAAGCATTCTAAAATCTTATTTTAAACGGTGAATGATAGTTATGTAAGTTACACAAAATTAAAATTAATTTTATTAATATGAAGATTCGCTTAGGATTACAATATTTTTCAAATATGTACTTAAAAAATAAGAAACTGTCGAGGAACAAGCAATATAGTAAATAAATCTAATTTAAGATTAAGAAACAAATTCACCAAAGTAGTACATTCGATTTTTTAAAATTGAACAGAGTGAAATATCACTTGTTTTTCTCTTCCTACGCAATAATGACAGAAACAAACACCGAAGAATAAATAAAAATAATCCTAAAGTATGGAGGGGAGCTTCAACATGAATAGTGTGAAAATGGCTTAATAATTGCCGTACGTCTAGACGAGGTTTTACGACAGTTATCAAAGTGCTTTAGGGAGGTATACAGTGGGAAAAATATTTCTATATTAGCTGAATTTATTAGGAACATTTGTCGTGGAAATAAAAAATATAGGTTTTCAGCTCTATTACGAGTTTTTTTTTTTCAACTTCACGTAGATTGTAGGGTAGGCAGAGGGAATCCATTTTCCGAGTTGCATTACATATCGAGTGGCGGAACACAACGCTGCAATTTGCCTGGGTACTAGTGTGAAGAAATGAATATAGTAAATATTTAATTTCTTCGAATGGGAATCGAACTCCCCACATGTCGCGTTTTACTACGGAATTTTCATATGAGCGTGACTTATATGATTTTTACTTAATATTTTTATTATTACGCAAGTAAAATAAGGTTTTTTTAAATGGTATAACATAGTGCCAAAACACTTCATTTTTAGTTTTCTAGAAAAAAGTGGCGGAAACTATTAATTTTCATCATATTTTACTTTCCAAAATGTTATTACCATATATTTATAAATTTATAATAAAAGCAAATATTTATTACAATTTTATAACGATAACTAGCACTAATTTCTCTCTTTGATTTATTCTTGTACTTCAAATTATGCTTTTTGTTCAGTTTCCCTTTTGTCTTCTATACAGTGATCAAAGGGCTGTTACTGTTTCATTATAAATGAAGGTGGTGACGTGTTAGAAATACAGTGTATTATGGTTATATTTTTAGATACAATTAACTTACAAAGGATAGCTAGCTTGTCGACTGTGGTTTTGCTCAGCTAGTTTTTTTATTTATATTAAAAATATATATATAAATATTTTTTTTTTGCGCCATTGTAAAATGTAGTTTATTTGTGTATTAATTTTGAGAGTATTTTCTGCAAATATTTTGCCCATTTTAAATTTTTACTTATTTTTTTTTAATTGTTGAGGCCGTGGTCGTGGTGCAGGAGCAGGGGTGTGACTGTAAAGGTGCCAGTTCAGCCACTCACGTAACACCTCCAGAATTCGGCGGCAACTGTGGAACGAAAGTCTCTTAATGGGAACGGAGTGTCTCAACACTAGGTTCCTAGGTTCCCTCTATCGGTACTATAGTGAGAAGCTAAAAAACTTGTTGTTTTTCTTATTGTAAAATTCATTTTCATGATGTGTAAGCCCAGTAGACGCCATTGATTGGCGCTGATATTATCATTTATGTTTTTTTTATTTGATTTTTACTTACAATATAGAAAAACAATTAAATGACTATTTTTATAAACCTAAAAAGCCTAGAGCACTTGGAAAATATTGTGCCATACAAAACTCTTATAAACATATTTTAATTTAAAAACCAACGACGATATAAAATATCGCAGTAACATTTCAAATAACAATTAGTTCTAAACACGTATCCGTTGGCAATTACATGAATTGAATGTACCAACCAATTTGCTTGTTCTGAACGAGTGATAAATTAATGCTAAAATACAGCTTCAGGCAGCCAATTCTCATTTCATCCTTTATAAATATAAAAAAAATCAGTTTCACGCTGTATCTCGCACACAGATAGGCAGAGAACAGTTAGTGTTAAGACACTCTGTTCCCCACTTTCAACGCCAGAATTCGGTGGTGGTATTGCCCCACTTTCCATCGCAAAATTCGGTGGTGGCCAGACCCAGAATAACATATAGGGTACTTTTTATCCCGGAGTTCCCGCGGGATTCATTCCTAATTGAAAATAGATACATTTATCGCTTCTGAAAACTGAATGCGTGATCTCAGGGTCAAACCTTGAAGGAGCAGCCCTACATTTGGACACGCCATGTTTTTGTCATGGGTAGCTCTATGTGGCTTACTCACGTGTTTCCAAAGCGAAAAATATGCATGTTTATGCTGAAGGAAAAAAATCGTTAAATATAGTTTATAGGAGCATACTGCAGTAGCTTCCAATAGACCTATGTATAGAATTTAGAGCTTTGCAATACTTAGTTACCATATTTCTTATGTTGATAATATTGTTACGTTATCATAGGGTTTCCACGCGGACGAAGTCGCGGGCGGCCTCTAGTATATATATATATAGCTTTAATAAACACAATTGTACCCTATCCTCCTATAAATGACAACTATCCCTAGTATATGTAAATTATCCGGATAACCATCAAGAATTCTAATAGCATCTTAACTCTGTAGACACGTACGGATTCCTTGTAAATTGGCGTCGTTAGCTATCTTAATTAAGTCCCCCAGTTCGGTTCAGTTTTTAGTCGTGGCCCGCGAATAGTCGTGAGGTCTTTACGTCTCAAATTGATATATTTATTGTAATGTTACATTTTAATTGTATATTTGTGTATATATTGATTGGTTTGCTATTTTCTAGAAATAGGGAAAGATTTTGATAGTTTTTTACTTTATAAGTTGGTAATATTTAGTCAGATATAGTCCCTTAGTATGGGAAAAATAAAGCTTGTAAGTCAAGGCAATCAAAACCGTGACCAGTTGTTTTGTGTTAAGTTGGATTAGATAAATAATTCTTTCTTTTTTCAATGCCTCATACATCAATCTTTAGATTGACTGAGTGTTTTTCCACTATATTTTACTCTGTTGTTTATATATATAGAGGCCGGTCGTGGCGCAGCGGCACGAGATGTGACTGCAAAATCGACTGGTTGTGGGTTCGATTCCCACTCCATTTCTTCGCTCTGGTGTCGAGGTTAAGCGCGGCGTTGAGTTCTGCCACTCAACACGCAATGCCTCCAGAATTCGGCAGAAAGTGGGAAACGGAGTTTCTTAACACTAGGTTCCCTCTGCCTACCCTGCTGTGTGCGGGATACAGCGTGAAGCTAATTTAGTTTTTTTTTAAATTGTTTATGAATAATAGAAATATATCAATATAAAGAATTTTGCCTCACAAACAAAACCGCATTGGTAAAAATTTTAGTTTCCAATGTAAGGATATTGTCTTTAAAATTATATCGTTAATAGAACATAACAATAATTCAGATTAATAAGCCAGTAAATGTGAAGTAAAGCCGGGCGAAGCCGCAAGCGGTCCGCTAGTTTTATATTGAGCTAGCTTTTACTTGAATCTTCGTGCGCGTGATCTAATGTAAAATAACTAAGAATAGTGATATGGTCGATCAAGGCCTGTAAAACCGGCTGGTTGTGGGTTCGATCCCCACTCGAGGAGATGAAATATTAACTTAAATTTATATTTCCATTTCTTAGCTCTGGTGTCGAGGCAAAGCGCGGCGTTGAGTCCTGCCACTCAACACGGAATGCCTCCAGAATTCAGCAGAAAGTGGGGAACGGAGTGTCTTAACACTAGGTTCCCTCTGCCTATTCTGCTGTGTGTGGAATGCAGCGTGAAGCTGTTTTTATATTTTTTTAGTGATATGGTGGACGTACGATAAATTCTAAGCCCCAGTAATCACTCTGACCAGTAATATCATCATCAAGGCTTAACGTAATGTAATACATCCTATGAATAGGTTTAATGGATTATATCATATATTTTTTTTATTTGAACAATAGTTCCTAAGATTATGGCGTTCAACCAAACAAACTCACACTTCAGCTTTATAATATCAGTATCGATAGTGTACTCAAATTTATTTATAGCTAGTAAAATGTCCTAAAATACTCTAGCCAGAGGTAATATCAATAAAGTTGCCTAAAAAATTGTTGAAATGTTTATTTAACGGTTCGGATTAACTCCACTGAAGCTTTCACAAATTCCACGCTAGATTTGTATTGAGGGCAATCATTTATTAAACAATTCTACTTTAAAATAGAAAAACTATTGCTTAGCTATAGAAATAAGATTTTTTTTTATCAGCTTCATGCTGTATCCCGCACACAGCAGGGTAGGCAGAGGGAACCCAGTGTTAAGACACTCCGTTCCCCACTTTCTGCCGAATTCTGGAGGCATTGCGTGTTGAGTAACAATGAAAATATAAATTTTATTTTTTTTCCCCAAATAGCAGTTTAGCCTGACTACGTTCTGTTTACAATCTAGTGTTAAGACCTAAGACACTGTATTCTTCTTTGCCGCTGCCATCCAAATAAAATTTAATGGTGGAACTCAATTCCACATTTCTTAAAAAAAAATAAGTAAAAAGTGATTTAATTGTACATTATCATATACTCCATTTTGAGAAACATAAGTGAAATATCTATTTTTTCGCTTAAACATGTAAGATAGATAAATATTATCAATAAATAAGAAAAATTACACTTTATATTATCAGCAATGATTTGAATACACAGCTAACGATTATTTAAGACACTCACAGATTAAAATCGCAGCGTAGATTTCTGACTGCTGAAGATTTATTCAAATATTTGTATTTTATACAGCTTCGTGAACTATTCAGATTTTAAATATCCATTAATAATGTTGATAAATTTATCAAATACGCAAAAGATTTTTTTTTCAGCTTCACGCTGTATCCCGCACACAGCATGGTAGGCAGAAAGAAGCTAATGTTAAGACACTCCGTTCCCCACTTTCTGCCGAATTCTGGAGGCATTGCGTGTTGAGTGGCAGAACTCAACGCCGCGCTTTGCCTCAACACTAGAGCGAAGAAATGGAAATATAGATTTAAGTAAATATTTCATCTCCTCGAGTGGGGATCGAACCCACAACCAGACTGTTTTACAGTTACACTTTGTGCCCCTGCGCCACGACTGGCCTCGACAAAAGATTATAATAAAATATATATACTTTATTCACAATTTTCACTTAAAGTATATTTGGCGACAGTCAATATATAAATCAAATTGGAATCCATCGATAGTTTAAACGAAATTTTAGTAAGAACTGTTGAGAGATAGCCTCTCGAGCAAACTCAATATGCTTCCGGTAGTAGGTTGTAGTTGCCAAGTTCTAACATCATCCCTAAGTCCTATTGCCACCACCCCTTTATCTGTTATACTATGGTTATTTTACTACACTATAGCAACTAACGTTTTAACTATGATGATACTTGTTCAGTGCAGTGAATGTGGTACGTAATTTCGTCATTCTTTTGTATAATTGGTGAAACTGCCCAAATAGACTTAGTTTCCTAAGTTAATTTAAAGATGATTAAAATGAAATCTTGTAGACATTTTATTTTAATCATCTTTAAAAAATAGTAAAAATATGTTAAGTGCACAACGGAGTTGAGTTTCGCCACTTATAACGCAAATTTCCGAACTCGGGAAAAATCCTAAGCGAATGGAGTGTTTTGGCACCAGATAGGCAGGGGCTCATCTTGCTATAAAGAACTAAGAGTAAAACAGAAAAACAAAACATTATCTAAACTAAAATTCGTGACTTGAAAACAGACTGCAAACGCGATGGTTATAGGTTCGATTCCCACTCGAAGAAATGAACCTCACTCTGGCAACAAGACAAAACGCGGCGTTGAGATGAACCACTCAATATGAAATATCGAGAATTAGGCATAAAATGAGAAAGAGAATATCAAAACCAGATTCTCTACCTACTATACAGCGTGAAACCAAAAACGAGTCCAATATACGAGAATATTTTGACATTATCGTAGTAGAAGCCAGCCCAGTATACATGTTAGTGATACTTGGCTGTCTTTTCGCTTGGCACGCATGTACATCAGCCTGTATAACCCAGATTTGTATCTAGATTTTCAACGTTGTTATAAAAAATTGGGTTACGTTCTTGTTTTTCCAAAGTTGTGAAAATTGGTGACATTATTACTTTTTATAGTTCACATTATTTCGTTATTCATATGTGGCGATATAGTTTTACGCCAACAGTGTGCATGATATTTTTGTTGTTTCCATATTTTGAATGTGAAATATGGTATTTAAATTGAATATGCAAAGTCACTAGTCACAAGTTCAATTCCAATTAAAAAAAAAGGCTAGTCGTGGCGCAGCGGCACGAGGTGTGACTGTAAAAACGACTGATTGTGGAGAGTCACTCGAGGAGATGAAATATTTACTTAAATTTATATTTCCATTTCTTCGCTCTGGTGTCGAGGTTAAGCGCGGCGTTTAGTTCTGCCACTCAACACGCAATGCCTCCAGAATTCGGCAGAAAGTGGGGAACGGAGTGTCTTAACACTAGGTTCCCTCTGCCTACCCTGCTGTGTGCGGGATACAGCGTGAAGCTGATTTTTTAATTCCAATTAAAGCATAAATAATTGATAGTTTACAAAATAGTAGCTTCACGCTTTTTCCCGCTGTGTAGGGAAGGCAGAGGAACCAAATGCTAAGATGTATCATTGCATCATTATTCGCCAGTTCTATTTTATGCCTGCTAAGTAGCTTAATTTAACCCCACTTGTGTATGAGAAAAAAATAATTAATTCTAAATATTTATAGAACTAACAATCATCATGGTTCACGTCGCCACGACGCGATTGTTAAAATCCAATATTTTTTTAACTTAGCGATCCTCGAACCCACGACTTTTGAAACATACAATCATTAAACCATAAATTTTAACAAGATGCTTCGTAGGTATATTTAATAAGAAAGTATGACTTAATGGTCAGAGTGCTCGGACGGTTTCCAAGAGGTTCGGATTCAAATCCTAGAAGAGCTCGGGATCGTTCAATTGATACGTTTTCTTAATGTTCTCTGTTTTTCTATTCTGAGTTTGAAATAACAGTTTAAAAAATATTAATATATTTTTTTTTAATAAAAAAACATGAGAGAGGCACTCATTAAAAATAACGTAAATAGTATGTTTTCAAACTACTTTCTAAGAAGCTTTTATCATTAGTGCATCTAACATCTTTTATATACATTTTATGGTCTTATTATGGACTTAATATAAAGTTAATTTAATTTAAAGATTATAAATACTGAAATGGACTAGGTAAAAACTAGAGATATATTTTTTTTGCTTGCCGCTGTATTCTGCACATAGCGGGGGAGGCAGAGGGAACCTAGGAACATAGTGCTACTATACACTCTTTCGATATCTGGTCTAAAATATTCGAAATACGTTAAAAATCGACGCATTTATTATGTATATATAGTTCAGTTTCACGCTACATCCTGCACACAGAAACCCTTCTGTGTGGCAGGCAAAGGGAACCTCCGTTCCCCACTTTCTGCCAAATTCTGGAGGCATTGCGTGTTGAATGGCAGAACTCAACGCCGCGCTTTTCCTCGACACCAGAGCGAAGAAATGGAAATATAAATTTAAGTAAATATTTCATCTCCTCGAGTGGGGATCGAACCCACAACCAGTCGGTTTTACAGTCACACCTCGTGCCGCTGGGCCACGACTGGCCTCTAATAGTATATATAGTTTCATAGATAATTATTACTAAATTAGATGGATCGACAGACATAAGCTTAGAAATTATGTAATAGTCCCACAAATATGTATCGAACCTACAACCTTGCGCTTACGTTCTGAAAGCTTTTCTTTTCAAAACTTAAAATAAATAGAAAACGTTTTGAAAACAACAATATTTTTTTAGTAATAACTACCAAACGCATTTTATATGAAAACAAAGTTTTCAAGTTTTCGAAGGTTGAAATAAAAATAAATCGTTCGGCGTAACCCGCTCGAGTGTTATTCCGTTTAGCACAAACCAATAAACCTGGATAGGGTGAGCGCTCACTACTGGAAAAATAAAAAAAAAAATTTTTTTCCTTTTTTATACAAATATTAAAAAGGGAAAAAATATATATTTCTTTTTATTTTAGGTTCAAATAAAAAGAAAAATGTATTTTCTTTCTTTATAGTTCAAAGTAGTTAGTATCGAATGATTTTATTTTTTTAAATAATTTGTTAAAAGATTTCGCTGTAGTTGGTTAATATCTTAATTTGCGTATAAAAATTTCTAACCATCCAGAAACCTATAGAAATATATACACAAAATTTCGAAGAGGATTGAGATGAATCACACACGTCGAGAAATAGTATAAATATATTAAAACTCTGTGGACAAAGTATAACTGTAAAATCGACTGGTTCTGGGTTCGATCCTCACTCGAGAAAATGAAATATTTATTTACATTTATATTTTCATTTCTCCGCTCTGGTGTTGAGGCAAAGGGCAGCGTTGAGTTCCGCTACTCAACACGCAATGCCTCCAGAACTCGGCGGAAAGTGAGGAACGGAGTGTCTTAACACTAGGTTTTTTCTGCCTACCCTGCTGTGTGCGGGGTATAGCGTGAAGTTGAAAAAAAAATTAAAGCTTACTTACCATTTCGCCCGCGTACTTGAATGAAAATACCTAATTCAGTGGAAAGTCGAGAACGTAAGTGCCAATTATGGTATTTATTTGGTAATGGAGTGACTTAACGGGGACGCTACACGGGGAACTTACCAGGTTCCCCGAGCAAACTTTGCCATATTTGGAATACAGCGTAAAATTGTATATGACGCACGAACATTCAAAGAACTCGAAGTTATTATGACCGCAAGTATACTGAGTAACTTCATCATAGCGATTAACGTTATACAATTTAAGTTAAATGGACAGTACATAAATAAGTAACCTTTCAATCTAATAGTAATAGTAATAGTAGCATTTTCACATCTAAATATAGAAATATATATATATAAATATCATAATGTAATAAATTAAAAAAAATCCTAAAGCTCCCCAACCGTAGTGCGTTTACACCCCAGCTTAACTACTTTACAAGCGTGTAAAGAACAAGACGCCGGCCATTAGACGGACGGAGGCTAACACCAGAACAAACATGGAGCATGCCCTCAGCTAAAATGTTTGACCGCTAAACATCAAATGGATAGATATTATACCAACTTATACCGTTATTTCATAATTCAGGGGATTTAAGGGAAAAAAGTAGTTAATATCATTAAATATTTTATATGTTATGAGGCAAATCTCTGCGTTGAGTTACGCCTTTGACGCGCAATGCCTCGGAGATACGGTGGAAAGTGGACTGGAGAACGGCGTGTCTTATTATTAAGTTCTCAGGTTCCATTAGCCTACCTGTTGCAGGATACAGCGTAAAGCTAGAAAAAAACAATGGAACGCGTACTGATGACGGCGTAGATGAATGTGAATATCCCCGCTAGGAGTAATGACTCATTTTAATTTCTTCGCTTTGGAATAAACAGAAAATGCGGCGTTCAGTTCCGTAGCTCAAACACGCAATGTATCTTAAATCTTAACACTCGGTTCCCTTTTCCAAAATAAAATAAATAAATAAATCAGCTTCACGCTGTATCCCGCACACTGCAGAGTAGGAAGAGGGAAGCTAGTGTTAAGACACTCTGTTCCCCACTTTCTGTCGAATTCTGGAGGCATTGCATGTTAAGTGGCAGAACTCAACGCAGCGCTTGTCCTCGACACCAGAGCGAAGAAATGGAAATATAAATTTAAGTAAATATTTCATCTCCTCGAGTGGGGATCGAACCCACAACCAGTCGGTTTTACAGTCACACTTTGTGCCCCTGCGCCACGACTGGCCTCTCCTTTTCCCTTTTCCAAATTTATTACAAATCAAATTCAGAAAACATATTTAATATAACATTCCACACATAACTACTTCATATAAACAGAACAAATACCAAACCAAATCCCCACAAACTTATTAACTACTACGTGAACACGTATTAATAAGATTACCTACGTCTAAGGAATACTTTTAGTTGAATGTCGCTGTCGGCCGCAGAAATATATTGTTATTTACTTAGAAAGTAGTATTTTTGTATACGGTTTTATTTTGTACATTTACTTTATATTATAATATTTATACGTTTTTTTTACAAAGCGCAGTGTTGAGTTACGCCATCCAATACAATGTCTCAAAATGAGGACGAATGGGTAATGAAGTCTTAACTCTACGTTTTTTTTAACCACTCTATTATCTACATATAAAACTAAAAAAATCTGTATTTTCCACTTTTAGCATAAATTCGAAACATTTCGTGTTCAGTGCCGGAACTCTACATAGCACTCTATCTACGAGGGAAGAGTAATAAAAATATTTTTAAAATAATTATTTACTCGAATAGGGATCGAACCTAGATTCGTTTAAAGACAGATGCTGCCCCACTGCGCTGCGACGGGTTCTGAACGAGACGAATACCTTATTAAAAGAAGTAATGAGGAAAGGTGGAAATCTACAAGATTTTTGCCTTGCACTTTCTTAATTAGAGTGTTTACTTGGTTTTATACTTGTAATTTAATTTCTTTCAACGTTTGACTTTACTTAACTTTGAAATATAAACAATTTTTACAGCAAACTAGCTATCACCAACGTTCTTCTAAAGAAGCAGCTGTTAATTTAGCATCATATTTTTCAGTGAAAATAGTAAAATATCTTTTGACGTGATTTTGACAAAATTAAAATTTGTTGGAGTGAATACAGTGTTTGAGGATTCAAGTTCTGTTAAGAGTTATATTAACACAGTGAAATAATATATAAGATGTCTCTTAAAATTTAAAATGTACAAAGACTCTACTTTAAATTAAAGTTTTTTTTAGCTTCACTCTGTATCCCGCAGGATAGCAGGGAAAGCAGAGGGAACATAGGAACCTAGAGTTAACACTTGCGTTTCCGTTAAGACACTTCCGTTCAACACTTTTCGCTAAATTCTGTAATGTCATTTAAAATCAAATATCACTTAGTAGTAAAGAACCATAGAAACAAAAACATAGAGAAAGAGTTTCTTTTTTGGATCTTATTTTGATTTAACCCTTTGCTGTTTTATTTGAGTTACAGCTTCACGATCTAACCCGTTTATAAGAGAGAAAGCAACGGGAATCTAGTGTTAAGTACGTTATTCCCAGTTTTCCCAGAACTTTGTCTTCTTAAAAAAGCAAGAAAGAAGCAAAAATTGAATGAATTCGAATAGAAACCACAACCGTCACGTTTTCCAGTCATACGCTGTACCGCTGAGCCACGACTGCCTCTTATTTTCTATATAGATAAGAGATAACTAAAAAACTAGCACGTCCTCAAGTATAAATAACATTTCACTCAAATATACATACAGTTATGAAAATAATCACAGAAAATATTTTCATAATAAATCTCTATAACAACAAAAATATACAAGTTACGAATACTAACTAATGAAATACAACAAAAAAAAGGGGCTACCTGGTCGCAGCCAATCGTAGTTGAGCTCTACTGTCGAAAACCGAGGGCTTATAAGGGGGTGCTCGTAGAAAAATTTCATTTAGTTCCGAACTCTGGACGTGGATGGACGTGGCCGTAATGTGCGTGTGTGTTGTGTTGTTTAAAAGTTTAGTGTCAATATGAGGATTTGGATTGCGTTTTCTACAGGTTGGTTTGTTTTTCACAATAATGTATTTGTTCATATATTATAATATAGTGATTAATTATGTTTGATGTTAGTTTTTTTTTTTTGAGTTTTTGTCGATGTAGAGTTTTGTGAAATAAAAGTTTTGAGTTGAGCTTTTAAAAGTTTTAATAGGTTATAGTTATGACTTTAATCATTACTATTTAATTTATTATTTATTGAAATAACAGTTTAGTTCTTTACATTTAAAATTTCGTAATTTTAATATAAATAAATATTCAAAACTAAAAATCTTTAATTTCATACCTTTATAAAATACAGCATTATTAATCGTAAAAATAATATTATTATTCTTGGAAAACTATAAAACTGAAGTAATTAAACTTTGAAATTTTCAGTTTTTACTTAAAATATATATATAATATCATTTTGATACAATTTTTATGATATTGTTTTCATATTTAAAATGAAAGGTATAATTGAAGTCTTTGCTGAATTAATTATTTAATATTTTAATTTAGTAGAGCGCGGCGTTGATTTCCTCCACTTAACACGCAATGTCTTAAAAACTTAGCGGTAAGTGGAGAACGGAGAGTCTTAATACTTTGTTTATCCTGCTATATGCGGGATACAGCGTATTAATTTCGTAATACATCTGTTCGTCTCAAAACAAATAAACTAAATCGAATTATAAAAATAACCTTCTTTCCAAACATAAATTACACCACAAAAGAGAACGAAATCAAATGTATCAGTGGGTGATAAAAATGAAGTTCATAAATTAAGCCGTTTTGTTTAGAGCCCGACATGACACGGGATAGCGTATGGTTGTAAACGACATAGTTGTAGGTTCGATTTCCATTCAAGAACTAATTTCTTTTATTATCTACTCTCTTAGATAAAGTGTGACGTTACGTAAAAGGAAAGTGAGAAATGTTTTAACATAAGATTCCCTCTAGATTATAAAAAATCTTGTAGAACTGTAAAAGAAAAATAATTGAACCCAATAAAAATAGTTACCCATTGTACCTAATTCAATACACGAACAAGACAAAGTTGGCAATGTTAGGCAATATTTAATATATCGCGTTATAACATTATTGCTGAACGCAAGTCCGATTGTTTCTCAACAAGTTATTCTTTATATAAGTTTTGTAGTTTTACAAACGAAATTATTAAGTTTCATTACTTTCTATTAGTTTCAACGTTGTTATTTATTTAGTTTTTATTATTTTATGTAGTTCTAATGTAAATTCATGGAAGTTATTAAGGCCGTCGTGGAGAAGCAGTACAGCATCAGACGGTAAACTTGGACTAATTAATTATTTTCCTTGCTCTGGTAAAAAGAACAAAACAAAACACGGCGTTGAGTTACCACTTAACACGCAATGTCTTAAAAATTGGATGGAAAGCAAGGAGTACTTTAGCAGTAGATTTCGGCCAGTTTTTTAATATATGTGCATCTCCTAAAATATGTAGAGCGGAAAAAAGATAACCAAATATTTTTTTTTGTATTTATTTGTATACTGGTATTCACGTTTCTTTCATTTAATATGTGTGCGGCTCGGCGAAATCCAATGCCATATTATATCTAACTACATGTCTTTAATATTTAAGATTAGCTCTTTCTTCACGCTGTATTTAATTTTGATTTTACTCTTTCTGCCTGGATTCGAGACATTGCATGATGCATGGCGGAGCTCGATGCCGCGTTTCGCCATAGCGGAGATATTATTTTTTATCTCTTTCAAATGGATATCAAATCTACGACCGTAGCGTTAGCAGGAAAGCATCTCACTGAGCTACGATGGCTCAAAATTACTTAAATTATAAGCCATCGTGGCACAGTAAGTTCCCAAATTAGCTATATCGGTATCAATCAATCAATAACTAGAAGGAATAGAACTAGCAATATCATATATAATATTATATATCAATTTTCCAGATACGTGTAATGTACAGAAATCAATACATTTCACACAAAATAGGTCACAAATCGAGCTCTACCATACAAATTGAAAACTTTATCGTTCTTTTGTATTGTTATTTGTATAAAAAGAAATCTTTTGGGCAGCTTTCCCATAAATCTTAAGACTAGGCCTCGATAGAAAAATATGAAATAAGTATTGAAATAATGAAAAACAGTAAAGAAACTATAAAATAATGAGTAGGGTGAACTAGATTTTAAAATTTTATTAGTCTTTTATTTTAATAAGATTGGTTTTTGATGCAACACAATTTAGAATACAATTTGTATATTGTGCTCGTATTTATATTATTATTTTTTTTAATTTAAAATTTTTAAAGAGTTCTGTTCCGCCATTCGACAGGCAATGTCACTAGTTCATAACATAACATTAAAGCGTGAAACCGAAAAAAAATATCAAATCTTGTTACATTTATATATTTTTTTTCTCTGGTGTCGAGGCAAAGCGCGGCGTTGAGTCCCGCCACTCGACGCGCAATGCCTCCAGAACTTGGCGGAAAGTGGAGAACGGAGTGTCTTAACACTAGGTTCCCTCTGCCTACCTTGATGTGTGCGGGATACAGCGTGAAGCTGATTAATTTACTTATATTTATATTTTTTATTTTAACTTTATAAAGAGTTGAGTTCCGCCATTCGACAGGCAACGTCTCTAGTTCATCACACAACATAAAAAAAAAGTAAAACCAAAAAAAAATAAAAATCATCTTAGAATCAAACAAATATCATTAGAATTTCTCAACAAAATCGATACTAGCTACATTAAAATTCAGAAGAAGTCTTATTAGAAATGCGACCATACCAATCTCCAGTACTACGGTACCGGTAAACCTAATAATTCACACGAGAAAAATCAACAGAATAGCGTTCGTTAAGGGGCTCGATGGCCCTAGAGTTTGTATTGTGCTGATGTCAGACACTTGGAGTTCGCCAAAATGGTAATAAGACAGCCCATATTGAGTGCTGTTGATCCGTTGGATTCGTCAATCACATTTACCAATAATTAAGATGTTTTTGATTTGAACGTGGTTGATGCAGATTCGAATTCTGTATGGGGAATATTGTAATATTATTTATTTTTTCTTTAGTAGATTATGCACCTACATAATTTTTTTATATTTTTTTAATGTTTTAATTAAATTTATATCTTTATATATATTTTTTTTCATATAATATTCCAAAACAGTAAATATATCTATTACGTCAATGTAATATATGGTATGTATGGTTGTATAAGAATTTGAATATTGTAAAAATTTAATATCAAAATCTATAATTAACATTTTTTTTATCTTCTTCATTACTAATTTTCTTAATTAGGTTAATTTTATTTATTATGTGTTGAATTTATTTATGCATGTAGATTTAGATTACTCTCTATAAAATAATGAAATATGTATAAATAATTACGTAAGTAATGTTTAAACATAAAAATAATAAAAAGAAATGGATACGATCACAAAAGGTACGGACCATAAGTCTTTAGTGTAAGAAAGAAAAAACAATTAATAAAACATATCACTTTTCAGTACAAAACAGCCCAAAAAAAAAATCGAAAAATGATTCCGAATATTTTATTATTAAAGTAAACAAAGGTATTACATTTCTCATTAACCAGTACTATTTTAAAAGCTTAATTACTAATATTATTCGCATCTATATAGAAGATTTCGTCTATTACACTCACATAGGCTTATTAATGTCAATCTATCTGACAGCGTATTAAATCTAATTAACGTGAGTCAGTACGTATTATGGTATCGTACGTGCGTGTTGTACGCTTTTGTTAGAGGAATCTTGATCAGTAAGCCTGTTTGTTTTGGATAAAGGATTTTGATTATTTTCAGCTTCACGCTGTATCCAGCACACTGCAGGGTAGGCAGAGGGAACCTAGTGTTAAGACACTCCGTTCCCCACTTTCTGCCGAATTCTGGAGGCATTGCGTGTTGAGTGACACAACTCAACGCCGCGCTTTTCCTCGACACCAGAGCGAAGAAATGGGAATATTTCATCTCTTCGAGTGGGGATCGAACCCACAATCAGTCGGTTTTACAGTCACACCTCGTGCCGCAGCGCCACGGCTGGCCTCAAATGGCCATGATTGTGGTCCATTGTAATATATAATAACTCCCTTGTATTTAATTTTGTTTAATTGATAAATAATCAAATCATAAATGTATCACTTTCTATTTAGATTAAGTATAACTCTATGAAAAATTTCTTTCACGAGATTAGTAGCTTAGGTAACTACATAAATTTTAATATATTTTTTTCCATTTAATATTACCAAAACAGTAAATATATCTATTACAACACCAATATTAAAAATTTAACAGCCCTATCAAAAGGTAAAATCTCTTGCAACACTGCACACTTAATTATTAAGCATTATATTCTAAACCAACTCTCAATCAATCACATGGACTTAACTACAATAAGTTATAATGTTCGCAATCGAAATATGTATGTATGTATGGTACTTATTGACTTGTCTTGACCTCCTGAACTCGTAATCTCACGCCGGATTCACCGAACCTTTTACGCCCGACTATTATGTCTAACTACAATGTCAATGAAACATTAATATATATTCATTGGAATAATACGTTGATTTAAGTTTTTGACGTATATTAAACATTTGATTGATGAATTTTTAGATTAATCTTATATACTAAAATTTGTTTGTAAAATTTATTTTTAATTTGAGACCAGTCGTGGCGCAACGGCACGAATTGTGACTGTAAAATCGACTGGTTGTGGCTTCGATCCCACTCGAGGAAATGAAATGTTTACTTAAATTTATATTTCCATTTCTTCGCTCTGGTGTCGAGGCTAAGCGCGGCGTTGAGTTCTGCCACCCAACACGCAATGCCTCCAGAATTCGGCAGAAAGTGGGGAACGGAGTGTCTTACACTAGGTTCCCTCTGCCTACCCTGCTGCGTGCGGGATACAGCGTGAAGCTGATTTATTTTTTATTTTTACTAAAATTCTATTATAAACAAATGATCTATTATAAACATTTTTTTTTGTTATTTTCAATAATATATTGGTAAACAAAACAAACTTAAATTAACCACGAGGTAATATAAACACAATAATAAAGTAATTTTAGATTACCATTTAAATTACTTGAGAAATATCAGATCAATTGATGCCAGCAAACGCTTTATATAAAAAAAAAATACTGAACTTTAATCTTCGAAAGCCTGTTCTGACATCACGATACGAAGACTGCATAGCTAAAGAACCATCCGTTTAAATGGACACGATAAAAAATAAATTAAAATAACCAGGTTTGATGATATCGATACTAACGTAGCTATTGTGCCTCGAGATGCGGTAGTCTCTAATTGCGGTATCTTTGTTATATAAAATGAAGTGTTAGTTCTTCTATTAAACAATAAGTAGTTTGATCGAAGTCAGGTATTGATTCGCCCCATGTCAGTTACGAAATTGCCAGCTACATACATAGTCATTATTTGAATGTGATTTGTTTATAAGATAAAATTGATATATAAATGTTATTTTTGTTACAGATAAAATAGAAGAAAAAAGCGCATGGACGCAAGGTACGACGACAGTCCAACTAAGGCGTCAGCGTACGCTTTTTGGACATTACACGATGCCTGGCGCAGAAACCTTAGTGAATATTTGCCAAAAATAAACACAGCTCCAGAATCTGTTAAAGAAAATGGTGTCCAAAATAAAAACACAGAAGATAGTGATATTACGGAAACAGCATATAAGAGTGTTATAGCACCTGAAGAAGAAACGATAAGTGAAGAAAGTGACTCTGATTACAATGATAGGAAAAATGTGTGGAGTGATATCGATGATGAACTGTACATAGCAAATTTAATCAAACTTAGGACTTCAAATGAAGTTAGCCGCGTTATACGTGATACTAGCCTTTCTAGTGTTAGTGATTTCAAGGAGGTTGTGAATAGTGTTAAGTTAGACAAGTACGAGATGTGGGAGTTGGAGCCCACGGATCTAACAGATTGTGACTGTCTCGGACCACCGCCTGAGTTCCTTTTGCCACCACCACCTCGGCCACCGTTTCTCCAAGCGGAATATTACTGTGCTGACGATCCTATACCAGATTTGGAAACTTGCAATACGGAACCTGTGAGTATTTTATAATATTTTTTTTAAATAATTGATATAACGCAGTTATGAGGATAACGTTGAGCCCCAATTACTATGAATTTTCTTATAAGTATTTTCTTAAGTTATGTCTTATTTTAAATATTTATCTTAATTGAAATAGGTCACCATAATTATGAACTACTAAATGAAACAAAAAACCAAAAGGAAGAATTCCAGTATACGAACTTATTAGTATTAATATACTGAACTGAAGGAAAATAACAAAAATAATAACATATGCATGTATGGTGAAAGAAAAATAAAATGTGGTTCGCTCGTAAAGTTGGAATAACTTAAATATGTAGGAAAATTTAATGCAAATTCTAATTAGAATGCCACTTCTGCAACATTTCTGCAACAGTCCACTTGGAAAAGCTTACTTAATCTAAAACAAAGTGTTTTAGTATTCACATAGTCAAATTTAGTCAGGCTTAAAATTATTTTACGCGTTGGTAGTGAAAATTTGATATATTTTTAGAAGATGCAATAGAGATACGTAATTTAATTTAATTAGATATTGTAACTTTAAGAATTTAAATAAAGTTTAATGATGATTTCTACAAACTGTTCATAATTCTCCAAAAAAAAAAAAATCTAAATCAGCTTCACGCTATATTTCGCACACAGCAGGGTAGGCAGAGGGAACCTGATGTTAAGACACTCCTGTTCCCCACTTTCTGCCGAATTCTGGAGGCATTGCGTGTTGAGTGGTAGAACTCAACGCCGCTCTTAACCTCGACACCAGAGCGAAGAAATGGAAATATAAATTTAAGTAAATATTTCATCTCCTCGAGTGCGGATCGAACCCACAACCAGTCGGTTTTACAGTCACACCTCGTGCCGCTGCGCCACGACCGGCCTCTCATAATTTTCCATTGCTCAAAATATAGAGAAGGGAGTGTTCTTTTTACGTTAGTTATGATAAAAAAAAAGTTTGTTTGTCTTTAGTAGCATGAAAATTAAAAATACCTTTAGCTCTGAAAAAAAATATTTAAAAATATTTTTATAGTACGTGGCTAGGTGCCAGTTAGTTCAACCTAATAAATATAAACCCACCACGATGCAATTTTTTTCTGCTCTGATTCAAACCGAAAGTAATTCGTGTCGATGATTTTATTGAATGAAGACGGAAATGTACTGATCTTAAGATTTAAATTCAATTTTCTTGAGTTTAAAGATTTTAAAGATTGTGGGAAACAATCAAGGAAATTAAATGTCAGTCGATACCCTCTAAATATAAAATTTTGCAATATTAAAATCAACAGATATGGTAAAAATGAAAAAAAAATCTAACAATTTCTATGAATATAGGTTTAATGTCCATTTGAGATAAAAAATAATTTTTCGCTGCTTCGTACGACAATGCGTAGTTCTTCTATTCAACGTGCAATATCTCAAGTATACTGACATCCAGATTTACTGACACTTTCCATCTAATAACAGAGCTATTTAAATATTTTTTAAAATAACTAACGTCCCATAATTTAGCAACTTTATTCATATAGCAAAATTAAATTCAAAATCACTTTAGCTTTTATTTCATAATATTTTAAAACGTTATTCATGCACAAAGGATTATATTAAGCCTATTGAAAATCCACATAAAAATTTCAAATGCAGAGCAATTTTAGCTATTCTACTAAAGCTCTAGAATTAATAATAATTGAGAATATAAAAATATTTTGTGAATAATAAGCTTTCTCTGATAATTTTGGAAGCCAGTCGTGGCGCAGGAGTACAACTGTGCGAATGTAATGTAGACAAGACAGATCGTGGATTCGATTCCCATTCGAGGATATTAAATATTTAATGTTTTCTTTTACGCGTTCTGGAAACGCGACGTTGAGTTCTGTCAATCAACATGCAATGCCTCCAGTATTCGGCGGAAAGTAGGGAACGGAAACGTTTTAATAGAAATGTATGAAAACTAGTTTCTCTCTACCTATCCTACTATATGTGGGGGTGTACACAAAAAGGCATCTATAAAAAAATCTGTTTTCTACGCAAATAAAAGAGTAAATACTATATCAAAATTTGACTAGAAATCAAGTACAAGCCATTTCGGCGTTTAAATATTTCATTAGAGAAATAAAGAAAAGAGTCGTTACTTCATATCCTGTTAAACTCAAAAATTTTGTACACATTTTCTATGAATCATGCTTTTTAAAAGATTTAATATAAGCTTAAAACATTAGAACACCTATGAACGTGAGATAACAGATTTCTGTTATCTAAAAGGCTAATGACTAACTCTCTTATCAGTATAGTCAATATTTGACATATGCTGCTTTTAATGACAATGCCTTTTATCTTTACATCTTACCTGTACTAAGGTAAGTCGATTGTCGCTAACGAGAAGAATTCTGAAATTGTTCGAGACTAAAATAAGTAATTTAACTCATTAAATGTAATGTGTTTCTTTCTTTAGAGAAAGAATTGAAGCGTACTGTACGCGTTGCCATAGCAACGTATATGTTACTTTATACCAAAATGGTGGTTCGAGGTGTGTGTTTTACTTGTTTTATTAATTGAATTTAGTTTTTAACCATTGCTTAAGAAAAAAAAATTGTAAAATTCTCTCCTCACTCCTTCTCTATAATATATAAACTATAACTGTGCCAAATTTTGTAGTTCTTTGTCCGCACAATTTTCATAAAAAAGTATATTTTTTTGCTTCACGTATCTCTATAATAAATCAAACATTTTATTTTACTTTACCATAAAACTTTAAACTTTATTTTGGCCTAATACATTTTTTTTTCTAATTTTTCTAAACTGTTAATCTATACAACTAAAAAAATTACAAAATACCAAATAACGACAGATAATAATTACATACGAATCAAAAACATAAACTTTAACGCAAAACGTGAGTCACTCACGTAATCTACAACTTCCATAGTAAGTTAAATACCAGCAATAGATTTTACACCCAAACTCTTGATGACTTTTCTACTTTACTGTTAGAAACTGACTAACGGTTTATTGCCTGGATTTCGTAAACAGACGTAATGCTAACATTGATACTTGCTTTCTATTTGCTTCCCTCATTTCTTCATTATTACTAAAGAAACTTGATGTTGTTTTTTCTTCTTATTGTTGATTCAAATGTTTAGTGTAATATACAGTCATGTAATACTATGTTTTTTCTTTTTTAACTTCACGCTTCCGTTCCGCGCTTTCTGGAGGCGTTGAGTGGCGGAACTAAGCGCCGCGCTTTGCATCGCTTTCGTTACTAGAGCTACATAAAAATAATCGAGGCCAGTCGTGGCGTAGCGGCACGAGGTGTGAATATAAAACTGACTGGTTATGGGTTCGATCCCCACTCGAGGAGATGAAATATTTACTTAAATTTATATTTCCATTTCCTTTGCTGTGGTGTCGAGGTTAAGCGCGGCGTTGTGTTCTGCCACTCAACACGCAATGCCTCCAGAATTCGGCAGAAAGTGGGGAACGGAGTGTCTTAACACTAGGTTCCCTCTGCCTACCCTGCTGTGTGCGAAATACAGCGTGGAGCTGATTTTTTTCAATATCAACTATTGTACGGTGCTAGGTTCCGAAACTCAACATATCATGACTCAGATTCAGACGGAAAGCGGTGTCACTCCTGCTAATGCATGAAAGTATAAAAATATATAAACTTGGCTTAAACAGATTAAGATCTAAGATGATAGAATGTTTGAAAACACTTTAGATATTGTCATAAAGTGGAATGACCATAAAGTAAAAATTAGGTTATCTCAGTTATCACTACAATGTATAAATATTGTTAAGATATGAACGTCAAATATTATGAAATAAATGTTACTTTTGAGACCGTCGTAGCGCAGGGGCCGTTTGTAAATGGAGTTGCTAGTTCAATTCCCATTCGATATTTAATATTTTATTTCTTTAATACATTGACAAATTCCCCGAATATTCATAGATTTTTCATATATCTTCCATGTACAGACAGTGATCGGTTACAGTTTTATTACATGTAAAAGAATTTCATATTTGAGGCCAGTCGTGGCGCAGAGGCACAAAGTGTGATTGTAAAACCGACTGGCTGTGGGTTCGATCCCCTCTCGAGGAAATGAAATATTTATTTACATTTATATTTTCATTTCTTTGCTCTGGTGACGAGGCAAAGCGCGACGCTGAGTTCCGCAACTCAACACACCATGCTTCCAAAACTCGGCGGAAAGTGGGGAACGGAGTGTCTTAAATCTAGGTTCCCTCTGCCTACCCTGCTGTGCGCGGGATACAGCGTGAAGCTGAAAAAAAATCCAATATATAGAGATTATTTCTTTACTAAAAGTACTGACTATAATTAAAACACATTTTATAAATTATAAAATATTAAGGTGTGACGTACGTAAAACGACCAATTAAACTCTCCAAATCTTATGTTTTCCATTAAAATTGAGATATCGGTGTAATCTGTTCTGTAAATGAAGTGTGTAACGAATCACTAATTTTTAAGGAGTTTTTATATCATTTTTATAACCTGCGTAAAATTCCATAGCGTTTTCATATCACATTCTCTTTTGATTAAGACATCAAGGCGGCACTTTGTGAGGACTATAAAGCTTTAGTAGGTAAATGCGCGGTAGGTGGCGATACTAGGGTCTTCTCCCTTACTGTTCTCGCCTTATCATATTGCCCATAAATTATGGACAAAAAACTCTAAGAACCTACTGGTGCAGTGATACAGCCTCTGGCTATGAACGCGATGGTTGTAGGGTCGATTCCTAGAGAGAAAATATTTACATTTATTTCAATTTAAAGAAAATATTTATTACAATTGAAAATTTAAATTAAAAATAATGGGTTTTAGGTATGATTTTTTGTGTGTGTATATTTTATTATTATTATGATTTTATGAAAATGTCGTTGTTTTTCTATAAATATCTAATGAAATAAAAATTAGTAACGCCTAAATTATGACTATAAACACTAACAAAATTGCAAAACATATTTCAAGAATTAAACCATTATTCACACAACGACCAATTCCCAGCAAACCCATTACACCAGGGAGGTCTTCGTTTAAAACAAATAATATATAAGTATTTTAAAATAACATTTAAACCGACAGCACATCTTCTTTTATATAGACGTTTGCGGTTTCGACGCCAACTGTGCTAACATGTAGGCAAGCTTGAGTCATAGTAAGCGGAATCACGAGGTGATCTCTATCGGTATAGAAATTTAATACATTTTATAAAAAAAGCAATAAATTTTATATAATTAAGTTGTTTTATAAATTTTTTTATGTTTTTTTTTCACATTTAGAGTGTTAAAAATAATTTTATAATTCTGTTTAATTTGTTTCAACTTTGTGAATCACACATTAGCTTTTTTTTATTTAAAATAAGAAAAGCTACTTAAGTGAAGTAAATAAAGCAAAGCGCGGAGTTTAGTTTCGCCTCTTGTTTCTAAAATGATTGGAAGAAGTCTATTTTAACCCAATTTTCTATATGTCTACACTGATATAGACCTATACGAAAGCGTATTAACAAAATTAAATATTTTAAATTAATTTGAGGCCGGTCGTGGCGCAGCGGCACGAGGTGTGACTGCAAAACCGACTGGTTCTGGGTTCGATTTCCACTCGAGGAGATGAAATATTTACTTAAATTTATATTTCCATTTCTTCGCTCTGGCGTCGAGGTTAAGCGCGGCGTTGAGTTCTGCCCCTCAACACGCAATGCCTCCAGAATTCGGCAGAAAGTGG